>VXBL01000845.1:828793-851250 GCA_013400195.1 Aramus guarauna | reverse complement strand
CCGCGGGGAGGGGGCGATCCGGGCGGGGCAGGCCGCGGCAGGAAGCGGGGGGCGCTGGCATCCCCCCCCGCGCGGCCTCCACCTGCAGCCCGCCCCACGCCGCTCACGCGTGGGAGGCCGCGCCCCTCTCCGTGCCGCTCCGCTCCCACGGGCGCGGGGCCGCCACGCTCTCGCGCGTCCTTGGCGAGCGCCGTGAGCCCGTTCCCGGCCGCGGGAGCCTCGCCCCTGCGTGGGGCAGGGCCGGCGGGGCCTGCCCGGGGAAGGCCCGTCCCCTCGCCAAAAACTCGCCAAAAAAAAATGCGTGGGCAGCAACCGAGCTCTCGAATTTGATCAGAACGCCAGAATTTCTGAGGATTCCCGGAGCCAGCTGGTCCTCCCGCGCCTACACCTCTCCCTTGCAAGCCCGGCGCCTCACCCCTGCTCTTCCTGTGGTAATTTCGCTGGTTTTCAGTCGAGGCCTGTTTCCCAGCAGGGCCTGAGGCTGCCGCAGCAGCAGCCCGGCCTTCGGCAGAGAGGCCAATAAGCCCTAACAATTAGAAACCCCTTTCCTGCTTTAATAAAGGAGGCCATGCATTGGGCTGGAGAGATGTTTATTGTGCACTGGATTGGTTTTGTCTAAGATGAATATCATTGACATTAACTTTCTGTACTTAACTCTTGTTCTTGAGCTGTTTTGACCCCATAGTGAGGTTATCAGCAATTCCCTGTACGTAGTCCAGCATCGCCAGCTACTTAATTACAAAGAAATGTATTTTTAACTGCACGGCTGTACTAGCTGTAAAGCCCAAGGATTGCTTTGGGAACATGTAACATAACATCACCTGTGACTTGAAGTTATATTTTAGTTTGTATAGCTCACTTGAAATAATATATTCCATGTAAGTACCTTAATTTTTAGCTGTTTCAGAGAATGCAGTTAAAGATGCATTAAAGAAGGAGAAGTTGACATTTTCTTTAAGTGCTTCTCCGTCAGCTTACTTATAATCTTTTTCCTTGTTTAAAAGCATCTTGAGGTGGTTGAAGGTTGAGCTGTTTATCTCAGTGTGAGGGACTGCAAGGGGGAAAGATGAGTTCCTTTGGACTTTATTTTCTTGTTGAAACACATGGAGTCAGCATGATGTACAAAATAATTGAGTAACTAAAACAGAGGTGCTATCTTGTATTGCAGACCTAAGGGAGAACAGTCTTGCTGTTGGTAGAGTGTGTTAATTGAAAGCATGTTGGCTACCAAGCTGTCCCGGCCTCTCCTGAACTTCTCTGTGAAAGCCCTGAATTTCAAGGACCCAGGGAATGGGTTCAGGTAAGTGACTTGGTGGAGAAGAAGAGTGAGATCTTGAGTAAAGCACAAAGCGAGGGCTCATTTAATTTCAGCAGGACACTTTATTTACAGAATCACAGGATGGTTGAGGTTGGATGGGACCTCTGGAGGTCATCTGGTCCAACCCCCCTGCTCAAGCTGGTTGCCCAGGACTGTGTCCAGACGGCTTTTGAATATCTCCATGGACGGAGACTCCCCAACCTGCCTGGGCAACCTGTGCCAGTGCTCAGTCATTGAGCTGAGTACAGAGGAGATGGACTCTGTATGCAAGGAGGGGTTGGCAACCTGGGTTTTTTTTACACTTGAACAATCATCTGCAGACAAAAGGGGGTTGAGTAGAGCATTAATTCAATGTCAAGCAAGGATTTCTTCCTGAATATCAGCAAGTAGGCCTTGCTGCAGTGGAAGGAAATGTCATTTATTTCTATGACTTCATTAAAGAGGCAATGAATCACATTAAATGAGAGAGAAAGTTGAGAGGGAGGGTTTTAGTGAGAAATTGAGGTGGGCTGAGTAACAAAGCTGTTTTTCTGAACATGAACAGAAAATTGCCTATCTAATTCTAATTCCTAGCTCTGAAAAATACCCCTTTATGCTAATATGTGATGGGAACCCTACTAGTTCAAATTCAGACCAAGTTGAGTGCTTTCACTGGCTTTGTTTTAGAGCAATGGTGTGTGTACCACTAATTGTACATAAGCTGTTCACAGTGGCTCGTGGCTGAGCAAGAGCTGCCGCCTCCACTGTGGTTCTACTGCTGTTGCTAGTGGTGTCCAGCACCATCACTGCCAGGGATGGCTCCCGTAACAGGGAGTTGTAGATAGCCAAGCTGTTAGAGATTTCCTGTGCAAACAGACATAGGCCTTTTATCTCTTATTTACTCCTCACACACCAAAGCTGCGCTGGCAGGAATCTGCTGTGGCCTTAAAAATACAAATTAATGCTTTATTAACTTCAGAAATGAATTTTCAGCATATTCTTTTTTATTTTTTTTTAATTCTTCTTTTGTTTTGCTTACTGTGTATTTGTGCTTTGTACATCTTGTACTCTGGGCAAAAAATTGTATTTTTTGAAGTACCCACAAGCTGCTAAACCTGAAATGGAAATCCAACTGTTCATCTAAAGGCAGTGTTGTCACTATACTGGTATCTTAATGTATTGAGGTAGCACTTATATACTTGACTCTTCAAGCTGAGGACTGCCTTTTTTGGTGTAACTGAAGAAAAGCAAATGCATGGTTACAAGCACAGATTCAATCCAAGGACCATCTGTGCATTTTAAAAGTCTCAGTTGTGGTCTCTAGAATTCAGTCATGCAGAATGACAAAAATGGCTCACAGTACATTAGTGTACTGTGTGGGGGCTAACATTGCATATGCATCGTAGCTGTTTCCTCTGATGACATTCCTGCTGACCAGCAGCCAGCGTCTATTTTATGTCCTTGCCTTCAGGTCAAGGTAGGCAGAATGTCAAGTAGCTCTCTACAGGTTAGTGAGAATGGAGTGCAGCAAATCAGACATGACACTGAAAAATAGAAATCAAATTCCTGCAACTAAAAGAAATGTTACAAACATTTCTGATCACTGTGAGACATGCCAAGAAGCTTATTGTTGAGAAAATTCCAAGCCAGTATTGCAGGTCAGTGATGTTAACACAGACTTTGCCTGGGGACTGACCTTTTCAGCAATTAAATAGGCTGTTGCTGTTTCGAGAGCTGATTGGGCTTGTGAGGCTCAAGTTAGAAAAAGAGCTAAACTGTTGCAGGAAGGTGAGCGGACACCCTTGGCCTGAATGTAAATCAGCTCCCCTCCCGCCTGGTTCAAAACTTCTGCCTGGCAGACTCTCTTTTTCAGTCTTGTTTTCCCAGGATGCAGCTCAGAGGCCAGAGTGTCTGCACAGTGCTGTTCAGTGTAGCATAGGTCACCCTGGGAGCACCTCTGATGTCTGAGCAGGAGATAACTGTGAATGATTATGCAAATTCACTTAGAAGACAGAAGAGCGTCCTGGAAGATAAGCTCTGCTGAAGGACAGGTGTTGTTAGAGGGATCAGAGGGTAGATGAAGGACAGCAAGTCTAGGGGAAGGCCAGAAGGCTCTAGGAGGGCAATGTCAGTGCCCAAAGCAAAAATGAAAAAGTTGATGGAGTCCAGAGAGGTGGCTGGCAAGGACAGAGCCTAGGGTCACTCTGGTGTCTTGTCTAGGCCTAATTTTGGTAAATGATGGCAAGACCTATGATAATGTGATGCTACTGGTAGCATAGCTTTTGTAAATAAATACTCGCACCCTGGAAGGCATTGTTGCTTTGCTCTGGTCTGTCTTTATGAACACGGTTTATCTTCCTGGGAGTCAGACGTACTGTACATAGCAGGTTCAGATCTGCGTGGCAGGTATTATTCAAACATATAGTGTCTCTTAGTTTAAACAGTTGCGAAGAGGGCATCTAAGATCTAAGAGTATTTAATGGGTCGTCACTGCAGAGGAAGAAGTATCATCTACAATGACAGAAGGGTGCAGTTGTGTGAGAGACATCCAAGCAAATTTGACCTTAGGCTGGGTATAAGAGACAATGCCACAGCAGAATACTTTCATCAGACAAATGAGTAACTTCCAATACCCCAGCTTTGCGCAACTCTTAAGTGAGAGTGTTGTTGCTGTTGGAAATGAAAACACTGACTGCCCATTTTGCAGGTGGAAGCCGCTCTGTGCCTCCAGACCGGGAGCTATTTTAGAATTCTTGGTAATATCCAGGCAGCTTCTGCAGCTGGAAATAGCATCAAGGTCTTTTGAGAAACAAATGTTTCATACTGTAGGAAACACACAGGCTCAGACTAAGGAGAACTGTAGACTGGATACCATCTTCTCAAATGACAGCCTACATCATGTATATAGGCAACACTACATTCCTTTTTACGTGTATGCTGCAGCACCAGGGTAGGGACAAGATATTCCATGCCTGATTGTTCTGTTGTTTGTTTTTTTTTAACAGGCCTGTGCAAAGATTCTGCTTCCCTCTCTTGTCCCCGTGTGGCAGCCGCTCTTATGCAAGTGAAGTCGATCAGGTGAGCGTGACTGTGGTTTCCAGGAACTAGTTCTGCTGAGCTGGGGTTTTAAAAACCCCGAAGCCTGATGACCAAATTGTTCTTTCCAATTTGCCAGAAAGACTCTGAGCTGGACCTCTCCAACATACTCCACATTCTTTCCTAGTGCAGAGCTTCCATTGACGTAGCACAGTACATGCTGCTAAGGATGGAAATAAACAATCAGACTAGTGGGGTTTTTTCTATTTTTGGAACTCACTCAGCAGATGAAATCTTCCACCTTAGAGTGGAGGGAATTTGCATGACAAATTCTTAATAAAGCACTATTTCTGGAGTATGGTTGTGTAAAGGGATGTAAATAAATCAGTTTGTTTTCACCTCTTGTTCTGAAGAGTGGTCCTCTTCTTTAACAGCCCTTTCCTTCCACAGCTCACCAGGACCAGTGCCAGACAAAAGGAAGGGGGATGTTTTGCCCTCTTGCCTGTCTTGTGGCACAGAACTCAGCACTGTAGCAGTGCTAGAGCATGCGCATCTTGCTCTAAAGCCTGGGACAGAGTCTCAGAGGCATTCAGATGTGGCCCTTGCATTGCTGCTGGGCTTCCAGTGTGACCCTGATCAGTCCCTGTGTATGCCAGGGAAAGCAAAGTTTGTTAGATGAGTTGGAATGAATTGCAAGTAATTATTACCTAATACCACCCACAGCAGCAGCTTGTTGCATAGGCACTTGCTGCTGGAATGTCTGATACCCCATGCAGTTTTTAACTTGTCACTTAACTGCTGCCTCTCGTTGGGTTAGAAGAAGGGGTTTGGAGAAGGAAGGAGGTGTACTTCTCCTAGTTAAATTCTAAGTTGGAAAAATAAGGTGACCAAAAAACCAAACAGAAAGACTGAAGACCAACTAGTCTTGATTTCAAATTTTAAACCCACTTGATTCTGCTTAGCTTTTAAAACCCAGCACTAGAGGGTTTACATGATAGAGAAAGACGAGTGAGCAGTCGGTAAGGTTAACCCATATCCTTTCCTCAGTCAAACCATCTTCCCCATGCCCTGTGAGCTGCATGGCACAGAAGAGTGGACTCCTGCCTGCTTTGAACATATAGGAACAGTTCCTACTGAAGGGAAAACAATTCTTTGAGACTGTCTGGTATATTTTCAGATTTCAAGATGGATGTGAACTGCTGGAGAATGGTGATTTGCTTGGTCTTTTTGCCTCGGGAGCCTGTTGCCAGAGGTGCCGAACTTCTCTGTGTTGGGAGGATGGTGATCCTTCCTCACTTTGTTTCTTGTCTTCAGGAGGCACTGGGTGGCAGTAGCTGGCAGTAAGTGTAGACAACGGAATGGACTGCTCCTGGTCAAGGACACGTTTTTATTCTGTGCACTACAAATCACTGATTTCAAGTACTCAATTCCAGTGCATTTTGTTCTGTTTTGTTTTGCAGATTGGCAGCAGAGCTGTGCTTATAACAGGTTGTGACTCAGGGTTTGGATTTGCCTTGGCCAAGCACCTGCATGCCAAAGGCTTCATTGTTTATGCTGGCTGCCTGCAAAAGGTAGGGAAAACAAAAACTGTATTCTTCACCTGTGCTACATGCACAGACACTGTAGCAAATCCAGTCTTCCCTATCCACTCTGCACAGCTTTCTGCCAAGGAGAGGGAGGGAGGGTGGTTGGTAGCCCAAAGGGAAAGACACTGGTGCTTGAATTTCATAGAGCATAACCTGCTCTAGACCAGAACCAGGACTGAATGATATCTAGGGAGTTCTTATTTGGATCACAACATTGTGGTCAGTTCCATATCTGGTGGACTGGAAACCCAAATCTAATTTGGGTTATCCGTAACTAAATTTTGGGATCAGGTTAAGTCTGGACCTTTGGCCCAGCTCTCAGACTATACATATTTACACAGGGTTTATTTTGATTAATTGTGACATACACCAAACCATCAATGATTTTATGCCATGTGGCATGACCATTTTTTTCTATATTCATGAGTACAGCCATGTTTCAGTGTGTATTGAGGGTCTCCTGAAATTGCTGTGAAGGTGACAGAGTTCCACTAGTGCAAATGAGAGCAGAATCAGGCCACAAATAGCTTAGTGATGCAGTCTTGATACACTCTCCAGGAACGCTCTGTATTACAGTCAGAGATACCTGGTCATGGAGAATAGGAGAGAGCTTTAGCCTCTCTCTCCATAGGAAGCACTGCACTTTTTAGCTATATGGCTGTTTCCCAACAGAAACAAACTTACTCCTTGGGATATCCTGGGGTGGGTCAGTCATTTGGATCCTAATCTTTTAGCTCACTCATCTCTATAAATGTATCTTCAATAGTTATTTAAAGAGAATTTGCCAAGTGTTTTTTAATGTTATCAGTACTCTTTCTGCTGTTAATTTTTCCATTATTATTAAGTTTTGCTTAAATTACTAGTTTCTTTCTGGTGCATTTTTTTCAAAAGAGAAGTTTGTGTTTCGATAACTGTCCCTTACGGTGTCTCAGCTTTGGGTCAAGAGTTTATTTGTTAACCTGGGCTCCCTCTACAGGCTTCACAGCAGAACAAGACACTTAGAAACTGCTGCTTTTCAAGACGTGTCCGAAAAGAAAGGGCAGATGAGTACTTATTTAGCAGATATTTCTTCTCAGCTTTTGTAACTGAAGATGAAAATTAGAGAATGTAAGAATGTTGCAGACTTAAAAAACACCATTTAGAATAATAGCTTGCCTCTATGTTGACTGGAGCCAGAAATTTCAGAGCTGCAAAGTTACTTCTGGGTTTCACTTCCTCTGTCTGAGCTGCCAGAAATACCTGATTTTCAGTGAGCATGTCTTTAACTGTCACTGAAACTTACCTTCCATTTTGGTGTCTTCAGCACTCATTCTACTGAATGCATGTTAGTGGAAAATCTTGGCCTTTGACAATTTTAGCATAAGCTGACATGCAGCAGCATGCCAGAATTTTTAGGCTTCGATCAATATTTATTTCCTGCTGTATCACTCTGTAATTAAATACTGCTTCTTTAACTGGACTCACATCCCATGTTCCAAAATCTGTGTGATTATGGCAAGGTTGGTAACATCAGTTGTCATCAGAAAAACACTGTAAAATGCCAAAGCTCCTTCACTGACAGGTTGGCCTCATATGTCTGTCTTCAGGCCATATACTTTATGTAGAACTGCTCTATAGAACTAAAACAACTCCAGGAGGCTGAGCTGATTTTTCATTGTCCCACAGGTTTTACTAGCAAAACCATAAGCAGAACTCTGATCAGACTGTAATTATTGCTGGTGCTGATTTTAGTGGCAGAAAAAGCCTGCTGTGTTTTTAGATGGTAGGTGGAAGTGGAGGTAGAAATAAGAAGCATTATCTATTTACATTTGACCTAACCCTGACAGAGAGGAAATGACTATGAAACTTCAGTGTTATTTTCATGGGACTGTTTTTCACAGCACACCTGCACATCAGAAACATACTCCAGCTTGGGGAGCCATCATATTATCAGGGTATGCCCTGTTTTTAGGAACGTCACATCCTTATTGCAGATTAAAAGTGTGTGCAGTGCTGACTCTTCATCCGGAAAGGTTTCCTAGAGTGGCCAGATCCTGAGCGCCTGACTGTGCTGAAGGAAAGCTGAGAGATGTGTTTAGGATCACGATTGAGGGGAGCCCAAGGATGGATCTGTGCTAACAGTGTGCTATTTCACACACAGTTTCTTCCTAAAATTTTTACTGGCAAATATATTCATGTGAGAGTTGATGCTTCATTGCCAAAAGACAGTGGTAGACTGGATCCAGTGAACGATCACGCTGCAGCTGTCTCATTTTTTCCTCTTTGATTAATAGCTGGAGGAGCCAGCTGATACAAGATGAAGAAGGTATTTTTCCATCAGTATCTGTTACCAGTGGACATATGTGGTGTTTGTCACAGCTGTCAGGAGTGTGGTGGAACCCCTGTTTGCTTTGCTTTGTGCGCTCAGGCCTGTTGGGGCTTGCAGGGGGATGAGAAGGCAGAGATTATCAGAGCAAGCCAGCATGCAGGCCAGTTACTGTAGGGCTCAACAAGAGTGGTCAGAGCCACAGGCTGTTACATACCACTTCAAGGACACACCGATAAAGATGCAATCTGAATTCCGTGGGCTGCAGAGGGTGACCATGGAAAGAGGAAAATGAGGCAGCAGTGGCAGCGGTGTGCTTTTTCAGTATGCAAGAGCTGGGCCCTCTTGTCGTGGGGACAGGGGACCCTGGGGCTGACAGCTGAGCTTACGAGGCCACTGAGGCTGGTGTGTTGCTGTGGCGCAGAGGTTTTGTAGCACCTCGCAGACCTGGGATCGGGGAAAGAAGCACCTTGGCTTTATTGTTCTTCATCTTCCCTTTAGCCGTATCTGCTGTTTCCAAGGAACTTGCACGCTTGCATTTGCTGATTTCCTCTTGGCATTCCCACGTGTGCCACTTGTATGCTTTTCAATGCTTTGCCATACACACTGGCTTCAGCACCACAGTGCTTTTGAGTGAGCAGCAAACTTAGCACGAGACTCTATTTTCAGTCACCATAAAAAGAAGCACCACTAAGCTGTGCATGGGACTCTTTAACTGCTCTATTTTGTATGCAACATGCTTCTGTGTGAAGAGGATGCAGTAGATGCCTTCTCTTAGGGACAAACACTAACCGTCATTAACAGTCTGTAGTGGAATAAGGAAGGGTGGAGAAGATGACAGAGGAGATATCAGATACTTAAGTTAGTGAACTGTCTGTGAGCACAGTGGGTAAGCCCAGGAATAAGAGGAGCCAGGAGAAGGGTTTTTGGAAAACAGGTGGCACAGAGACAGGGGATGTATTGCCACCCTTGTGTGGTATCTCAAGCGTGGTGTCTGAAGGGAACCCTTGCTCAGGAGCGAGCCTAGGTTCACACTGCAGGGACGAGCACCTTCTCATTGACAGCTGACTGCTGACAGTCTCTGACAGGCAGCGCCTCACTCTCAAGGTGTTTAGAGCAATCTAATGTCATTCAGCAGTCAGGAAACAACCCTGCTATGAAGAACTGGCCTGTTCCAGGTCAGAGAAAAAAAAAGCTATGTATCCAAAAAAGCCTCATCTATCAGAAGTGAAGAGCACTCCGATGCTTGTCTGCTGATGCTGACACAGCAAGCAGGGCTACCCAGAGGGTTGAGCACTGGCGAAAGAGCTGAGCAGCCATCAAATGATCCTGTGAGACATGCTCCATGTCTAGCCTATTAATGGGGAGTAAGAGACTTCTGGTGAGGGATGATATTGAGGGGACAGAGGGAGTTTCTTAAAGACAAGGATGTTCCTAAAACCTGATTATTTTCAGAGCTAGACCTCACCATCCTCTACAAAAGTACCCTGGAGGGGTCAACACAGTCCTGTAGCTTATAACCATGGGATGGATTCAGGGATAGTCCCAAACTCAGATTAATATCCCATATCTGTGTCCTGGAAGCCCCATAGCCAGGCTTCACTGCTGTGAAGGGGCATGGCAGCCTTGTTGCTAGCAGTGTCTGGCCCGTGTGAAAGGTATCTCAGGGGCTGGCTGTGGTTAATTGGCTGGGCTGTGAGTGGTGTGTATGCTGGGGGAATCTGTTGTTCTGAGCTGAGAAAAAAGGAGTGGAGATGGGAAATGGGAGTGAGAAAAAACTCACAGGGGGAGGCAGAGAAGAGAGCAAGATGCTGGAAAAGATGCTGGGGGGAATTGCTAGCAGGCAAGCTGGCCAGGCACTTGATGATCGCACTCTGTAGGAGTCTGTTGGAGGTAGTAGGTAGGTTTCCAGGCAGTGGGAGCTGTGTGCGTAGATCAGCTGAACGAAGAGAGCAGTGGGCAGGCAGTTTAGGACTGTTGCTCCCAGAACTGGCAACGTGACTGAGAAGCACATGCAATGTACATGTGCAGCCACTCACCGGCTATTTTATACCATACCCCCGCCAAGCTATTTGCTGTGCGCTATATGCAAGCCAAAGTGAGGACAGCACCACATTCCCACTGCTGCAGCAGGGGGGCATAGCTTGATATCAGGAGTTTGTACTGGGCAGGAGTTGCCTTGCTGGGGCAGATCCAACTCTGGCTGCTTTCTTGGTGATCGAAGCAGTTCGTACCAGCAGTTTGACCAGGGTGGGAAGGCTCATGGTCAGATGGAGATGCTCAAGGAATGGGTTCTGCAGGAGCAGCCCTGTCTGTTCGAGCTGCAGGACTGTCCTGATCATTCTGTGACTGCCCTGTGCGCACTCTCTTTTGCTTGATTTGATGGTTGCTATACATTTGATACTCTACACAAGCTCTTTGGCCAGATTCAGACCAGAGCTTTCTTTCTCTCTAGGACAAGGGAGATGGGGGCTCCAAGGATCTGGACAACATGAACAGTGATCGAATGAGAACTGTCCAGCTCAATGTCTGTGACAGCAAAGAAGTGGACCGAGCAGTGGAGCACGTGAATAGCAGCCTGGAGGACCCAGAGAAAGGTAGGTGCATGCAATGGTTCTAGGTCACGTAGGTGGCAGCAGCTCCCTCAGCTGGGCTCTGAGAGCATTTTCAGGGCACATTTCAAAAGCTAAGCGTATCATTGAAGGGCACAAAGATTTGAGGAGCAGCAGTGAGAGCAAATGGCCCATTCAAATGTTGTGCCTTATCAGAAAGCAGCTTCCCACTTAAAGACAGCATTTACAAAGACAACTGCTTATTACTCCACTAGCTCCTGTAGGGGCATTAGCAGAAATCAGGGTGGTGTTCAAGGCCTTGGGTTTAGTGTTTTATTCCTGTGAACTGAAGTTTATTGTGACTCCCTTTATGTTTTAAAACCTGGCCAGTGCCCAAAGATTGGGGATTAGCAATGGAAATGTCTCCCTCAAACTTTCAAAAGGCAAAGGAAGTGGAGAGGTTTTTCAAAGGATTTCCCATGAAGCCAGTTAAGTATCATAAATGCCATTGCAGATATTACCATGTATTACAGATTTCAGAGTTCAGAGAGTGGCAAGTTTTCTAGCCCTGTATTCTCAAGCATAGGCCAGGATGAAGTTGCCTTATCTGGGCTGCTTCTAAGAACACAGATCTGGGCACAGTCAGTCAATAGATAACTGAGTTTTTCTAAACAGCAGAGAGAAGCCACCCCAGACCCTTCTCAGTCTGTTTCCTGTGCAATTAGAATATTATATGAAGCAAGTTAATTTTATTCCAAATTCCTTTTTAATCTTTCCTTTCAATGCCAAATGAGTTGGTAGCTTCATTTGTTGCCATCTTGGTTGCAGCAGAATAAAAAGGAGAGACTGGCATGTGTGCCCACCTATGTCCACCCATGCCCACATCCCCCTTCCCAGCATTACAGACATTCTAGTTCTCATGGTGACACGTGGGATTTTACTTTGTAAGAATTACTCTTTTGTTTCTTACAAGGTCTTTCCTATTCTTATTTGCATTTAGAGTCTATATTTTGCTTCTTTTAAAAAATCACGATTGATAAAAAGAGAATGGCAAGAACAGCTTAGACAAGGCTGAAGTTCTCTGTTTGCTGGCTCAGAACTTCATGGGAAGCCTTATTCACTGTACTTTGTGGCTGCAGTGTTGGGCAGTACAGGCAGATCCTGATTGTGGTTATATATGCTCAGGAGACTTAAGTTCACTCTGGACTCTCTTCTACCTGGCTTCCATTATCACAAGTCATAATGAAAAGCTCTGTTATATGGTTCAATAATCTATTAGCAAGGCCTTTTCCTAGCTGCTCTCATTAGTCTCACAGAGGGAAAGCTTCCTGTTCGATTTTGTCTTCTAGGGCTCTGGGGGCTGGTTAACAATGCTGGGATATCCACATTTGGGGAAGTCGAGTTCACCAGCATGGACACCTACATGGAGGTAGCCGAAGTGAACCTGTGGGGGACTGTGCGAACCACCAAGGCATTCCTCCCCCTCATCCGGAGGTCAAAGGGTGAGTGATCTCCTCCTGACTGGCACTCCCTGGAGCAGGTCCCTCATCGGGCCCCATGTCTTGCTATGTTAGAGGCCAAAAGGTCTATTACACTTCTCTGTCCACCACTGGCCACCTTCATACCTTTACAGATAGAATGTGATCCACAGCATCCATCACAAATGACAGATTTCCTAACCGCTCTGAGTTACACAGCAAGGCAGCAGTCCTGAAAACCAGTTACTATTTCTTTTTCCCATCTGTGCTGCCTTTGCCTGCAACATCCCACACAAGATCTAATCCGTCATACCTTCTTTTACCTGTTCAGAAGCTGCAGCTCACCATAAATTCCAGCACCAGGAGTGATCCTCCTCTCCACTGTGCCAGTGCTGGCAGGGTGGGCAGCAGCAGTGTACTAGGATGTGCTTCTTGCAGGGAAGTTGTCATCTGTATGCTGTGTTACTTTGCGAGCCTGGAACATATGAGAGATCGGGTTTATACAGCAAAGGAATGCAGACCTGGAGCTTGCATGGGTCTCGGCATAAAGGGGCAAAAGCTTTCCTGCACTGGGGCCAACTGCCTGACTAAATGAGAACATTTTTTACTCTTGAGGCATCCACAGACATTAACAATGTCATCCTGTGCTGCAGACCTGGGCTGTATGTGGTCCAGGCAGCATTTCTTTCACCATGGAAGGGTATCCACTTCTGTGGTCAAAGTTTCTCTTCCTAACACAATTCAGCAATGAGCACTGATAGAAAGTGCATAGAACCGCAACCTCTGATTACTCTGCAGCATCCACAGTCTCCTCCCAGCATTCTCCCCAGCCAAAACAGTTGGCTTCTGGAGAGGAGAAAGCCCCAGCTCTGTTCCTGGAGCCGTAATCCAGCTATGACACAGAGAAGAGTGGAGTGGTCTTAGTCTGCTCTACCTGTTTGTGGTGCAGGAGCAATCTATTCCCTTTTAAGAGGCAGACACTCTAAGCCACCATTGGGGTCCTGGATTTTGTGTCTTTGACTTGCAAATAAACAAGCTCAGCCTTGGTGCCAGAGGCTTTCTTTGCTGCTGCTGCTTCCTCTTGTCTGGGCTCAGCCCTGATTTCTGCTGAGCGATGCTGTTTCCCACCGTGCAGGCTCTGTCCAACCTCTTCTGTGTTCCCTGTAGCACTGAGCTTTGTGTGTCACCATGTGCCTATTCCCTCAGGTATAGTAAGCCAGGGAGTGCAAGCACTGGGCTTGTTCTGCCTGAAGGCCGTTCCATAGGACAGCAATGCTCAGACAGAGCCACGATCAGGTCTGCCAGGGACCCCCTACGGATGTACAGTGGGCGGGTGGATGCATGTTCAGGAATCTGTTGCGTGGTGCGTGTCAGGTATCTGCTCTAGATCAGGTACCACAGCTGAGCTGTGCTTTGCCCGGCCTCTGCCTAGGTCGTGTGGTGAACATCAGTAGCATGATGGGTCGGATGGGCAGTCCTGCCCGGTCACCCTACTGCATCACCAAGTTTGGCGTGGAAGCCTTCTCCGACTGCCTGCGGTACGAAATGCAGCCCCAGGGAGTGATGGTCAGCATCGTGGAGCCTGGCAACTTCATAGCTGCCACCAACCTGTACAGCCCCGAGCGAATCAAAGCCATAGCCGACAAAATGTGGGACGAGCTCCCTGAGATAGTGCGCAAAGACTACGGCAGGAAGTACTTCGATGAGCAGGTCAGCAAGATGGAGACGTACTGCAACAGCGGCTCGACAGACACCTCGCCAGTCATCGAAAGCGTCGCCCACGCACTCACCTCCACAACCCCCTACACCCGCTACCACCCCATGGATTACTACTGGTGGCTGCGCATGCAGATCATGACGCACATGCCTGCTGCCATTTCGGATCGGCTCTATGTCTACTGAGGCCTCGCGCTCCTAGGCTACCCAGGTGGGAAACTTGTTTTAAAGAGAGCATTATACACACTTCCCATTAGTAATTTTAAAATTTTTCTAACCTCATTCCAGAGTACTGTATTTTAGCTCTAAAGGGTTTGTTTAAACATCTAACATAACCTAAAGGGCAGTAATTTGCAAGGGATGCTTCATAGGCAGGAACACATTATGTTTGTGCAGTGACATCAATTCTTTGCTATTGGTTTTATGTAATCCTTTTTTTTACCTCAAGTATCAAGTTAAAATCATAATTTAAACTGCAATTGTTCTAAAGTGTTTTCAGAATAATTTCTGCTGATGACTGAACACAGTCTTCACAATTCCTGCCTAGGATGCAGCCTTCACACCATAAAACAGAGGCCCTCCATGCTGTAATGGCAAACCACTGCCTCCTGATGACAAAGAATGTCCAACAGACTTTTCCAGGCCTGGTCACAGTAGTCCAAGGCAGAGCAGAGACTTCTTTAATTTGGGGATCAGAACTCAAAATGCTCGAGATGCTGAAACTGACCAACTGACCCTGTCCCTTTCTCTCTTAGAATTATACTGATGAAACCTTAGAGAAAAGGAACCAGTCTGCTTTTCTTGCATGCTTTCTTGCAAAGGAGTTCAATGATCCAGGGACTCAATCCTGCAGACCTTTCCCACAGGAGTTTCTTACTCATATGAGCATTCCCATGAGTGTGAGCAGCTTTACGCACAGCACCGCAGGCATCAGGATTGGCCTGTAGTAACATTTCTCATCAACAGTAATTGAACATCAACTCCAGACTTAGTTTGGAGAAGAGGTTCACTCCAGCTCCCATAATTTGTGAGGATCACTGCTGAGCAGAGGGAAGCAGAGAGGGTTATAGTCACATCAGTGAGTGCCGTTCTTACCAGGGCCTCAGAGTTACACCTAGTGTTTGTACAGCACCTTGCACAGAAGGACCTTCAGCCTTCGGCAGTAGTAGGCACTACTGCAGTGCAGGTGATAACAGTAATAACTTTCATTGAAGGAGTCACAGAGCTGAAATACATCTAACAGTGCATAAATCTAACAGAACGTCCATAACAATGAAAACTTCAGTTAACTAAAGCAGTTTCATTTCTGTGATGGTTGTTTACATGTCTGAGATATGTTTGTTTTGTACTGTAAGAAAAAGAAAAAAAAACATAAAAGAGCCTTTCATGGGGAATGCAGAAAGAGTTAATTTTTTTTTAAGCTTGAAAGGCCAAAAAAAAAAAATAAAATAACCATTGTTAGTGAAGTTAAAAAGAAGGGATCTCACGAGCTCTAGTAACATACCGTGACATGATCAAACTCCTTTGGCTTAATAAATGTATACATGAATGGTATCAAAGTTCAGAGGCTCTCTCTATTTTTTAAATATTTGGGGTGAAAAGCTCATACTCTTCAGTGGTGTTTTTTTTAATTTGGTGAGGTTCATGCCTATTACATATACCCACTGCATTCAGAGGCTGATTTGCAGTCTTGAGTCTTACATGTCCATGTTGGATAGTGCGAGACTCCTGCACGAGTACCAGAGGTATCCTGCATCTCATGACAAACATGTCTAACTCCTGCACCCTGTGTATTCACAGCTCTTAAACCTGCACCTGTACCCAGCTCCCCCAGATTACAAAGGATTATTATGGTTTACACCCAGGGAGCAGGAAGAGAAACTGAGCTCTGAAGAGGGGAGGGGGTAGCAGTGATTCGGTAGGGCAGGCACACAATAGGTCACTGACAGACCCAAAATAAAACTCTGGGAGAGACTTGCGGGCTTCCAGACCTGCGTGATCTTCTCCAGAGTCCTAGTAGTGGTAGCTGTAGGGAGTATTGCCTCATTTTCCACTACGTGGACTTCTCTCACAAAACATAAGAGTGTGAACCACAAGAAGATGCAGCAGGCACAGGGACTAACTTGCAAGGCAGAGCAAAACACCTGCCTAACAATGTTTGCTGCAGATGGCACAGCAGGAAGACAAAAGGCTTTACAAGAAAGTTCTAAAAATGTAGCCCCAAGATACTAAGTAATACTAACACAAAAAAAAATAAATCATATAATTCTGCTTGGGATGCAAGGTGTTACATGTAGCGCTGGATTTTAATACAGACATCAATGAAGTTAGATATGGAAAAGACTGAGAGCGCAGCTGAGTTCTCGCAGTATAGCTCAAAGACCCAAGAGCCACGTTGCGGACATTTAACAGTACTGTGTTCATTCCCAGCCAGAAAGATAAAGCTGAACAGTGGTAACCGTGCTCATGTCTGCACAGCATCGCTTCTGGAGGCTCCCGAACCCCTTCACATGAGGTGCCTCTAGGGCCAGAGGAGATGTGACAGTACCATGGCCACGTACGACAGGGAGGCAATGGCCAGGATGCTCCTGTGCATCACGGCTCTTCCTAGGTTTCTGTGTGAGTTTTCCTCACACTGTGAGAGGCTGGTAGCTGATTTGTGCTCAGGAGGGCAGCAAGCTGGCCAGTTTTCCTGCTAGGATCTTGGCAGTCCCACAATTTCAGGGTTTCCCCTGAGAAATGCATTAAAAGCTAATCCCCTCTGGTTTTGTATGACTGTCCTTGCAACTTGGTGCACTCTAGGTCCTGCCTGCACAGTGCCACCGCAGCTCCTGGAATAGCTTCAGCCCACCAAGTTTATGGATGCAAGGAAAAGAGCAAAAGCATAGCAAAAGAAGACTTGGCTGGGCACCCGGTCCTCTGCGCTCCCAGAGCTGCCACAGTGGGAGCTGCTGGGGAGCCCGGAGGGGTCAGTTCACAGCAGTGCCCACCCCTGGGCCCTAGCCTGATTCCAGCTGGCTGGAGGGAGGGCTCTCTCTTCCCAAATTTCTTGCCAGGCAAAGACCATCGGCGATGACGCCACAGATCTCACTGTGCAGCATGCCTTGGGCAACATGGAGTTAAAAATAACTTTCCCTTGTGTGGTGGGAGGCAGCAGAGATGGGGTAATTTTAACTGCAGCTGTTACATCTTGTTCTGAGCCTTAATGAGGAAATCATGAAGTCCTACCCACTTCAGAACTTTTTGCTCCTAGTGATGAGGGTGATGAATGCTGCATTTGAGACAGGTGACCCCTTACTGCCACATTATCTGGATGAGGTGCAAGGATTTCCCAGTTAAACAAAATCATTTCACAGCCAGGAAGTCCCGCGGCTTTGGGAGAGTTGGTCCCAAGCCCGTGCCTCAGATCCCGCATCCTGGCGGAGGTCTGGCCCGGGCTCCTTCCCACGTCTCAGCCCCGCGAGTCTGGCTGAGACTCACAGTCCTGGGCTGGCAGTTTGGAAACAGGACTGCTCTGGGAACAGAGCAGAGGAAAGGACCACTCCTTCAGGCAGTGTTAAATAGCTGAGCACAGGGTGTCTTCCCTGATGGAATTAAATATAACAGTTAAATAGATAATTAAATATATGAGTGGCTCAGTTGCTGAAAATCCCTGTCTGTACTGAGATTGGACTGAAGCCAAGGGGCCTCGCTGCAAAGTGCATGTACAGCTGCCGGCACTTGGTGGCCTATGGCTTTGAAAAGAAAGTATCTTCCCAGCAAACATGAAGGGAATCATAAGCATAACTCACAGAAGAGCTCATGACACCTCCCTGGGGAGCTACCACTCAGGAGCACAGCACCAGTTTCTCTTCCCACTTTCCCAACAGTGATGCAGGGCTTGCCATGCAGTCTTGGGCGGCTGCAGGCTTAAACTGGTGCTTCCCTCGATGAAGCGCCAGCCTGGTACCACCAAAGTAGTGAGCAGCGAGTTCTTCCTCATCGTGCGTGAGTCCAAGAAGTGGGAGGTGCCAGGGCCAGGAGCAGCCCGTGCGCCCGTCACACGGATGGCAGGTAGCGCTGGCTGTGCCACCCCCTGCTCGTCACCACCAGTCACCTGGGCATCACAACCCTCGCTGGTGGTGGTGAAAGGGATGCTGTGGATGTGCCCCAATTTTGGCAGTCAGCTTGGGCAGGCTTACCATCACCACTCTGCTGGCAGAGTGGTGAGGGTGGCGATGGCAGACGGGTGTCTCAGCTTGGCCTGTCTGACTGGGGACTCCCAGCCACGACCAGGCAGAGAGGGACGTGCAGCGGCACAGATGCCATTCTGCGGCTCCCCTGACACGTGAGGGACAGGCAGAGGTAGTCATCTACCACCTCCTACCTTCCAAAGGGCCTCAGGACTTCAGGACTGTCTGGAAAACTGCAGACCAAGCTGCTCTGCTCCTGTAGCCAGAAGGCAGCTCACTGCGGTCTGCGGGAAGTGTAGGGGTGAGGAGTCTGGTTAAGATGTAGGTTGTTATCTTAAAATAATTTTTGCTAACACAGTGTTTTGTTTGCTACTGAGTGTGATTATTAAAAGATACCTTGTTGTCAGCATCTGTCCCCTGACCACAAATGAGTGTCTCCATCCTTCTGGGACTCTACCACCATAATGACCTGGAAGAGAGACCAGACCTGACTCGAGGCTCCGCCAGTCATCCTCTCCCCTGCCTTCCCTAGCACAAGGTTGTGTAATTATCTGTGTGATATGGAACAGCTTTCGCAGAAAAGCTTGGGAGACCTGTCCTCACCCACCATGTGAGTCTTGGGGAAGCAGAGCTCTCCCGAGGTGGGGGCACTCTGGTTTCACAGCCACGCAGCAAGCAGATCGTCCCACCTGCAAACTAGTTGGGATCAGACGATGGTGCCAAGGAGCTGTGCCCTGGGAACCATGGCCTCACTGCAGCCACCCCCAACATTTGCAGCCCTCGGCAGGGACTTCAGCCCGTCCTCCCTTTGCATTTCTGACAAGCTTTGACATGCTGGTCCCTGGGGTATTTGCTCCCCTCACTGCTTACCTCTCCATCAGCATATGGGGCCGGGCACTGATGAAGGGTCATACCTTTCCCAAGGGAAAAAGACAACATAGAAGACTAAAGTGCCCCTCCTGGGCTTGTGCAGGTATTTTCATCCTTGAGCACAACCTTACTTTTTTTTCCAGCCAGAATAGTAAGTTGGGAAGTAACAGGAGCCAGCTGTTCCCCACCCCAAATACCCGCACACCAAACCCAGAAAGCTCCTTACCAGAGCAGGGGGTGAAAGTGTAAATGTTCCCATCCGCATTTCTCCCTCACCTGTGAATGTCAGAGCAGTAGCATAAAAAATGCAGTAATATCTGTAGCCATCACCGTGCTGGTATTTCTGACCACCTGGAGCAGGATGGACCATAAATCTTGCGAGATAACATGCTGCCACAGAGACTTCCAGCCAGTTTTTCAGGCCTTAGGAGTCCAAATGCTGCTGGCACATCCAAACCAGCCCAGCCAAGGCTGGGCATTGCTAGCGCAGAAGGCAGGAGGTTTCTATTATACCCACAAACACAGGTTGAGTACTCATTGCTCCCACTATCATGGTATATGTGGGAAACCTTGCCAGGATCTAACCCACAGCACAGTGAAATTGAGGTATTTGTTGTCAGGAGACTGAAAGTATAACTGGTCTGAAAGGGAGACCAGGAAAAAAAAAAAAAAAAAAAATCACAGAGTGGTTATACAGAAGCCCTGCATTATTGTTGGTGTATCACCTCTGGCTCCGCAATGAGTTTATATCACTGAGGAAGATTTTACTCCCAGGTGGATCATTAGGACCTGACCAACCCCAGCTGAGATCCCCCACCCTGCCCATGCTCCAGGATCCTATTTCAGCCCTGCCTGGGGCTGCTCATCCCTACTAGGGTAGGGAGAGGGGATGCTGACCCCCACAACCCTTGCTAGTGGGTAGAATCCATGACCCTGCTCAGGGTAAGTGATGGATCTGCCCTGACACTACTCTCACTCAACCTACTGCTACTTGGGAATGGTCCTGGTGGTGGTGCCAGGAGGTCACCTCCTCCCTCCTTGTCTTGCCTCTGCTTCACAGCTCTGCTGCCGCTTCTCACTGTGGAGAGGTCCCTGCTGTCCCCTGTGGCAGGTCCGGGTGCCACTCAGCAGAGGGTGCTGGATCTGCAGGAGCAGAGGGAGCTGCTTTCCTCTGTCTTCCCAGTGCTTTCCCTGAAGCTCCTCTGGATGCTGCTCATGGTGTGCCTCTCTGAGCCTGCTCTGTGGGGATTGGTCATGCTTGGCAGAGACCTTCACAGATGTGGGAATTACCCTCCACCCCACAGAGACAGGGACTTGTGTTGTGCCCGCTGACCCTGGGGCCAGCTCTGCCTCTCTGGTTTACAAGTTTTCTGTAGCACTGAATCCCTGAGCAAGGAGCAGTGTGCTATTCTTCCAGCTCAGCTGTGGTGGAGCAGCACTTCTCATGAGCAACACCGGCACGCCTGGAAAGCAGGGACCTGCTTGGGAGAGAGGGGGACAAACCCCTGGCACAGCCCTGCCCGCAGTGCTGCTGCTGGGCAGCATCCCCCAGGGATGCAACCCTTCCTCCTCGTCCTTCCCTTCCTTCTGATCCTTCCTTTGTTTCTCAGCTCCTGGGAGACCCCTCAGGTTAATGGCTTGGCCAGATCAATGCACTTCAAGCTGTGCTCTGGCTCTAATCCGTGAGGGGCTTGGCGGGTTGAATGTCCCGGGGGAGGGGGTGGGGGGGGCAGCAAGTGGCTCCCAGGCTCCTCGCGGCAGCAGCCGTGTTTTTGTCACTGTGTGCGTGGCTTTGTGCTGGGCCAGGCTGACCCCCCTCTGTGTCGGGGGGCTTGCCAGCGTGGGGGTAAGCACTGCGGGGGAAGTCCTGGTGGGCACAGGGGCGAGGCCAGCTCTGCTGCGTGGGGTGACGTGTTCAGGGCTGGGGATTTGGTGGCCCGGGGGTGACCGCAGGCACAGGGGTGCCCCCGTGTTTTGCAGCATCCCGTGCCTCTGGGGCTGCCCAGTCTGCGTTCCACTGCTGGAGAGGAGACAGAAATGGACAGGCAGGTGCGCAGGGTCTTTTGAAAGATTTAGCTCAGCTGTAGTTTGCCATTCAAAATCCTTTGTGTGCCTGGGGGACGGTGACGATCCCCGGCTGAGGCCTCTGAGCTCTCTGCACCGAAACCCAGAAATGCACCCGCAGCTGGAGCTGGTGGCCCCTGTGCTGGGGAAGGTGCGCTGCTGGCAGGGACATCGAGAGCACCTCAAGAGGTTGGTAGACTTTTTTTTCCTTCGTTGTTCTGCAAAGCAGATTTCCCTGGCAGATTTGGCTGGGCTGGGACCACGGTGCCCACGGGAGGCGTGGGTGGGTGTGCCGGCACAGGGGTGCTGTGGGGTGACACGGGCACATAGGGACGTGGCGGGGGTGCCACAGGGGGCTGCAGCATCTTGGGGAGGCTACAGGCACAGGGCAGCTTACCGCAGGATGGGTGTGAGTGCGTGTGGCCAAACAGTGAGTTACTGCGCGCTCCCAAGGGGTTCGGAACCCTGAAGCAGCCCCGCCGGCAGCGGCAGGGAGCAGGCTCGCCCCGAGAACAGCTTTCTCACGTGCAGCCTTTCCCCCTGGCCGGGGCAGCCCTGGGTCCACGCCGTGCTGACGCCAGAGGCTCCCACCCCAGCGCTGCCAGGAGCCACTTGGCTCTAACGTGCTGCCGAAAGCGACGCAGCGCTGCAGCCTGAGCATTCTGGCTGTGCAGCCCCTCGCCAGCTCCTGTCCCGGCTGCCGTGGGAGGGCTCTGGGGTGGGAGGATGGGAAAGTGCTGGTTCAGATTGAAACCCCTGGGGCCCTTCCAGCCGCCCGCCATCTGCATGCAGAGGGGAGCTGGCAGGGCATCCCCAGTTCCCAGGACAAGTGTACAGTGAAGCCCCTCCCGTGCATCAGCTCAGCCCTCCTGTGTGGAGGAGATTGTGGGAGTGGGGTGGGCAGAGACCCGGGGTCCTTGGCTCTAAGCATTAAGGCATTGCTCATCCCTCTCCCAGGGGTGTTTTAGCTTGTCTGCGGGCCCAGGCACCCACTGGAGCCCCAGGACATGGTGCCTTACAGCTGTGCAGTTCCCTGCCGTGCCCCCCCAGATGCGATGGGTGTTGGTGCTATGGCCCTGCCAGGTGCCACAAATGCCGGGTGCCCCAAGCGTGGGCAGAGGTGAGCAGCCACCCGCAGGCCCAGACAAGGTCTCTTTCAGCCCTGGGAGAGGGAGAACAACGGGCGATGCCTCTGTCAGAGACGATTCAGCCGCCGGCACAAAGCGCAGACAGAGCTGAGCCGCACGCCGGTGCTGCCAGCCGTGCACAGGCTGGTACCGGGCTGAGCCCCAGCCGCTGCCCTGAAAGGTGCTTTGTGGCCCATGAAACCCATGCTGAAATCCTCCAGAAATCTCTGGGAGTGAAGAGTGTGTAACACCAG
>VXBL01000845.1:787566-828583 GCA_013400195.1 Aramus guarauna | reverse complement strand
CGTCCCACGTGGTGCTGAGGGTCACCAGCTCCGTTCCCTAACACAGACACACGCCAGAGCCGCTCACGTTGCCCTGAGGTCTGTGTCCAGGAGCTAATCTTGGTGTCCGCCTGCACGCAGCTCTGCCCAGTGGCATTGGGGCTTTGCTGCTGCTTGTTCCTCCGTGGGATGGAGGGTTTTCTGCTAACGGGGTTGCCTGTGAGTACCTGAGGCCGTACGTGGCCCTAGGCTGGGCTCCGTGGTGGTGTGTGCCTGGCACGTGCAGGGGGTGCATCGGGGAGCGAAGTGGGGCAGATGTATCTGAGAATAACACTGGGCATCTTTCTGTCCCGTTTCAGGAAAATGTTGGTGCCCTGGAGGACTGTTTTCTGACTGCTGTTTCCCCTCTTCTCTAATTCTTTAGAAAAATCCAGGCATGCTGACTCCATCCCAGAAATGGAAAAAATGCGCCTGGATTCCCAGCCCAGCTGATAGCCAAGTCTCCAGGGAGGCAGGACGAACGATACAGCCCTTGTGCCTGGCGTCTCGGGGGTGGGGGGATGCCTGCCAGGCTGAGCTCCTGCTCCCGGAAAACACTGCTCCAGCATTGCCTCCCAGCCNCAGCCACCCGCAGGCCCAGACAAGGTCTCTTTCAGCCCTGGGAGAGGGAGAACAACGGGCGATGCCTCCGTCAGAGACGATTCAGCCGCCGGCACAAAGCGCAGACAGAGCTGAGCCGCACGCCGGTGCTGCCAGCCGTGCACAGGCTGGTACCGGGCTGAGCCCCAGCCGCTGCCCTGAAAGGTGCTTTGTGGCCCATGAAACCCATGCTGAAATCCTCCAGAAATCTCTGGGAGTGAAGAGTGTGTAACACCAGCAACACAGGCTTTTTTTTGTTTGCTCTAGATGTGGCCACTCTTGACCTCCGCTGGGCAGGAGACCTCGTGTGACAGTGTCTGAGGTGCGATGCTCTNGGTGCATCGGGGAGCGAAGTGGGGCAGATGTATCTGAGAATAACACTGGGCATCTTTCTGTCCCGTTTCAGGAAAATGTTGGTGCCCTGGAGGACTGTGTTTTCTGACTGCTGTTTCTCCTCTTCTCTAATTCTTTAGAAAAATCCAGGCATGCTGACTCCATCCCAGAAATGGAAAAAATGTGCCTGGATTCCCAGCCCAGCTGATAGCCAAGTCTCCAGGGAGGCAGGACGAACGATACAGCCCTTGTGCCTGGCGTCTCGGGGGTGGGGGGATGCCTGCCAGGCTGAGCTCCTGCTCCCGGAAAACACTGCTCCAGCATTGCCTCCCAGCCAGCGGAGACGGGACTGCCGACATCGCAGAGATCTTTGAAATGTGCTTTTCAACAGGATTCATCCTGGTTTGATACAGCAGAGAGAAAGGGAATCCGCGGGGAATTACCCCGGGGCCTGTAGATGTCTGTGAGACTGCAGCGAGGATGAAAGCAGATGAGCTTTTTTTAGGACGCTGCTGAAACGCTCCTTAAGATCCACTCTCAGCGGTGCTTTGAGCTGAGCTGGTGGCTTTGATCCCCAGCGTGGTGGGAGAGCTCGCAGGGGCTCCTGCAGCGGCGAGCAGCAGGCAGACAGGAGGTTTTGAGCTAATACCGGCGTTCCCAAAGGGATCACAACTGTTCTGGAGGATTTCTGTAAGTGAAGGCAGCAAACAGGCAGAGCGGGATTTTTAGGCAGCTGGTAACCAAGGTGGGGGATGTCTCTCAAGCTGTAACCCCACCAGTGCACTTTGCGCTCCCACAGCAGAATTTTTAAAATGTCACATTCCTTAAAAGACCTAATTTTGGAGGTGTTATGTGTGCTGTCAGGGGCGAAACCTACTGAAGCTTCTGCAGCAGCAGCCCTGGAGCAGCCAGGGGAAGCGCAGGCATGGCTGCCTGGAGATGTTCCCCCCAGCCCAGGAGTCCGCACCCTCAGGGACGAGCTGTGGGTCACCTCGCTGGGGCTGTGACCCCTCTGAAAGCCAGCTCCTTGTCACCCTCCCACCTTACGGGATCAGCCCTTTTCCAGCCTGATTACAGGCCTGGCTGGAAGTGCAGACGACTCGTGGTTTCAGTGTGAGTCACAGGAGGTTCGGTGGCTTTTCTCCCCTTGCAGCTCCAGGCTCTCAGGGCTGAAGTGGTTAGCTGCCAGCGCCAGCCTCCTCACCCCGAGGAAGCAGATCTGCAGCCCTCGTACTTGTGGAGGGAGGTTCGGATGTGTCCTGGGCAGGCTCAGGGGGAGCAGGTAGGAGTCCCGAGGGTTGTTTTTAAGACCTTTCCTCTTTTGGGGGAAGAGACCCCCGAGGTGGGTGGTGGAGAAGCCGGGCTTCCCAGAGACCCCCAGCACGGGCAGATCTGCTCCGGGGGCCCGGGCTTGGTGCCTGCCATGCTCCCTCGCCCGGCCCCAAGGCAGGCAGAGCTGCTCGCCTCTCCGGGGGAGCGCAGAGACCTGCCAAACTCGCTCCCCTCCACTGGCAGGAGTTCCTGCTGTGCCGCGTTTGCAGGGAGAGGCGGGTTTTTAAAGAAGCAGACTGTTACAGCTGGGGGGATGCAAAGGCTTGCGCAGGCAAACCCTTCCTTGCATCTGTCGGGCCAGCACAAGACCTCAGCTCTCCCTGCAAGTGTTGCCTCGTGCCTTTGGGGCAGAAGCAGCAGTTCTGGTACGGAGAGAGTTGCCCCGGAGGTCATGTAACATCTGGGAGGTAAGGGGAAGCCTGACTGGTCATAAAACACTTCAGAGAGGAAATGTCTTATCTGTGTGATATGCGCCGCTGCCTTTTATTTGGTGTGCTGTGTTTGGTGAGAGCACGGTGCTGTGCCAGACCTGCAGCTCGGTCCCCCAGCACACAGGCACTGCTATCAGACGCGTCCTCTGCCCCCCGTCTCCGAAGTCAAGCGCCCAGCCAGCCGCACGTTCGAGCACTGAGCGCCCGCGGGGCTGGGCTGGGTCCTGGGGCTCCCGATGGACGGGCACGGTTTGCTCGGGCACCGCTGTGTCTGGGCTCCACAGCGTTTGCGGCATCTCCCAGCTCTGCAGCGGACAGGACTGCACAGGAGTCCGGATGTGCCCCATCCTCTGCTCTGTAACCCTCCCTGCCTTTCCGCTGCCCATCACCCTGCTGCTGGCCTCCTCCCAGGCCAGACCACGGCAGAGATGGGCGCCTCGGGCTCAGCTGGCTCTCCCAAGGTCCCTGCTTAGACTTGTGCCATGGTCACCAAGGCTTCTGCATCCTCCAAGATTGTTCCCAGCCTTCAAAAATGCTGATAATACCCCTTAGTACTCAGAGGCTTAAAGAGGCTTCCAGCAGTTGTAAACTGTGGGAGCTGTATTTTGTGTAAAACATTATTATTTTATTTCATTTGTACTAAAAATAGCTTGGAAATGCTGTCAATGAATAGCTATGGAAACACATCCCGAAGCAACATGAAATATCTCAGGGTGAACCTCTGCAACAGGCACCACCGACGTCCTGCCTGGAAGCCCAGTGACCCCAGCACCACTTCTCCAGCTTCAGCATCGGTTTGTAATGTCAACACAACCCTCTGGTATAATAGCAGCCCTGTCATTTGTGCTTAATTATCAGTTTATTTATAATATCTCTAAGTAAGCCCATTATTTATTGGGATAAAATTGGCTATCCAGAGAAGTTGAAGTCTGCACAGGATCAGGAGGAACACATACACTCATTTTCTAATTCTGACACTGTAAGCCTCCCAAAGGCGAAGGCTGTCAGTACCATTAGCAGCCATTACTGCGCCACAGAAAGGCAATTACTGTGGGAGAACCATTTCTCCTGGGCTTGATGATTCACCAGCACTTGTGAGTGCCATCAATCCCAGGGGAGCAGGGGCAGGTGGCCTCATCAACATGCTGTTCCCTGCTCCAGCGTTGCAGTGATGCTGGTGATGCTGTAGGGAGGTTCTGCCCTTCTCTGGGCATCTCGGAAAACACTCTGCGAAGGCGCAGGGCTGCTCTGCAGCTCCCGGGGGACAGGGACTTGAGCTGGACCGTGCTTTGGGCTTTTCTTGTGATCCCTGCTACCCTGCAGCGGGAATCCTTGCTCCCCTGGTGGGGTCTTTGCCGTTGAGCAGCAAGAGCCATGCCATGCGGAGTCAGGAGATAAGCTCAGCACGTTCACTTGCCTTTTCAGGAAGCTCCTAGACCCTCTGTGGTTCCCTGCAGGAGACATCACAGCTAGGCTTCACGGACAAAGCATCTCGATCCCTCCCCTAATGGCAGCGCTGGCTGTGCCGCAGGCCCTGTGCCGGCTGCTGGGCTCTGCTGGGGCAGATCCTTCTCTCTGCCCTTGTGGCCATGGACCATCCCGGCTACAGCAGTTGGGTCCCGCACGGGGCTGTTCTGCGCCGGCTGGTCCAGCACCCACAGCACAAGCTGGCGCGGGCCGTGGAGTAGCTGGTTTGTAATGGAAACGTTGCCTGCAGAGCTCCCTCTGCTCCTCAGCAGCACTCTGAAACTCCTGTACCTTATATTATACGTTTTGTATGAAATCCTAGGTGATTTCTGAGCATAATAGCACAATTAAAGGTATGATGACACACGCAGTAGCTTACACTGGGGCTGCAAACTGAAGAGATTCTCCTTCCCAGCAAAGGCTTGTGCATTGGGTTTACTGACTGCCTTTGCAGAGCGAAGGTTTATACGAAAAAATAAATAAAAGGCCTTTTTTCCCCCAAGCTTGAAAAGCCTGGTAAAAATCTGTGTTCGCTTGTTATTTATTGCCACAAAATATTTGTCTTGCATTTGTAATAACTGCTAGTGTCTTAAAGCCTCATTGCCTGAACTTTTCTGTTAGCAATGAGATAATGCAATGACTCTCTTGCATCAACAATTAATTTACCCCATAGCAGCTTGTGGTGCCTGCTGCCTCCTCCTTCAGCTCCGTGTGCTCAGGAAAGGCCGTTCCCTGGCTGTGCCACACTCCTGCGCGCCTCGGCACGGCACGTACAGCGGAGCTATGGTGTGGGTGGTGACGGAGCTGCGGAAACCTGGGCGAGGAGTGGCTGTGGGGACCAGGAAGGCAAGCGGTGACACAGGAAAGACATAAATATGAAGAGTTAAACCAGCACGAATCCTTGTGCCACAGAGATCCCGCCCAGCTAGCGAGGAAGCCCATGGGCTGTTTTTCAGGGTTTCCCGTGGGGCGGGCAGGGAGCTGAGATGCTGCTGCCCCTGGGCACACGGGTCAGCTGAGGGCTGGGGGTGCACCCTGCTCCCCCCGTTGCAAGAGATGCTCTTGGTCCTGTAACCCCCCGGGCGTGCGGGTGCTCACACAGCCCCTGCAGCAGCTCGACCTCGGGGCTCCCTTGGTAACAGCAAAGCCACGGGAAGGAGGAATTGTCCTCTGGCACGCTCCGAAAGGCAGCACGCCATAAAATTCATTACCCTCAGATTAGTCTTATTCCTCCTGTAAAATACATTTTGTGTCTAATCTTGGTAACTCAATGTCTCTTTGCCAAGAGCCTGGCAGCGCGTTTCACTGCTGATGAGTAACGAGAGAAACCTCACTGTGACGGCGAGAGCAGCCCTGCTTGGCAGGCACATATGGTACCCTTTTTCTGGAGATATATTTTTCCCCCGTCAGGCTGTTTTGAGCTCCTTTAACCTGAAATCACCAGCCCTTGTTTTACAACGCATCCCGCGCTGGGTGAGATGCCGCCTCTCTGGCTCTGTAGCCGGGTGGATGTGCCCCGGGGACGAGGTGCCAGGCTGAGCTCGGGGTCCAGCCCTGGACTTGGCATCCCTCAGAAAAGCCTGCAGCCCACGGTCAGAGACTCATTGGCACGTCTGCCCTCCAGAATGAGCCCCAAGAGCCGTGTTAGACCAGGACAGGCTTCATTTCTCCTCGTGGGCACCAACAGCCCATTTAAATCTACTTAAACTGGTCTGCAGAGAGGAGCATCTCTCCGGGCTACCTACGAAGCAGTCAGTGCTCTGCCTGCCCCGTGTACAGAAAACCCAACAGTCTTCATTTCTTCACCAAAGGAAGGCAGACAAAATATTATTGCTCATGGGAAACCTTTGCTGAGAAGGAAAGGCAAGCTTTTATGCATTGTATCAGGAAAGCCATCCCCCAAGAGAGGCTGCAGAACCAGCAAAACCGCTGCTCGCCCGGAGCTGCCGGGCAGAAGCTGCCTGTGCTCCTCGCACCCTGTGCCAGCTCTGCCTCCGGCCCTGCAGCATCCCCAGCCCCTGCGCCCCGCCGCTGCCTCCCGGGCTCTCCTCTCCCGCGCTGCTCGCTGTCCCCTGCCATGAGACGATCCCAACCACAGATTACGATTTGGTTCACGTTTCGGTGGAGGGGGAGGAGGTTGTAGCATCCGCCTTTCACTCCCGTCCTTGTTCCAGGATGAGTCACCAGGATGAAGGAGCTGAGCAACAGGCAAGAGGATAATTTGCCTTGTGATGGTGATTCAGCCTCTGCGGGGTGGTGACAGAGTGAGCAGAGCTATTGTTTCTCCCCATCAGCTGACGACAAAAGTGTTCTTGCCCCTCTTATGACATTTCATTGTAGAAGAAGAAATACAACAAAGTGATGTGTAAAATAGTGACGAGTGAAGCCCCTGCTCCAGGGAGCACCCCCCGGCTCTCAGTCTCCCCTGAATGCCGGGGCAGCGAGCAGTGCAAACAGCCAGCCCCTCTCTTGCCCAGGGATGCTGGTGCTGCACCGCGGGTCCCAGGAGCAGCTCGGTGCCCACGAGGGACAGGAGTTCGCTCAGCGCCTGCAGACGGAGCAGCGTTCTGCTGTGGCAGCCTGGGAGTGCCACACCAGCTGCTCGTGCAGACTGCGTCAGCAAATTCCTGCACCTGTACGTCACCCAGCATCACCTCAACGGAGTGGTTTATTGGGGACGTGGCGCAGTCATGCACTGCGAAGATGTTCTCGGGTTTGAACGGCTTCCCCACGAGGGATGGTTCAGTAGCTTAGGATGGTTCTACAGACTGCAAAAATTAATGACCCAGGGTGAATATTATAGAAGTCTACAAATACTGAGTCCTGTGACAAACAGGGAATGATTGTCATCTGCCTCTTCTCATGTGAGGTTTGGAGGCATCAGGTGAATCTAGCAGCAGCCTGTTCACAACAGCAAATGAGTCTTTTACAAATCTGTAGCTAAGCTGTGAAACTCTGCTGCATGGCATAGAGGATACTGAAATTTTACAAGGATTCAAAAAATGATTCACTGGATTCATGGAAGAAATACCTGGTGGTCACTAATTCTAATACAGTTCCACTATGAAGTGCCTGAATCAAGTGCCAGCAGACGTGGGGAAGACTTTCAGGGGTCAGTTTTGCAAGCTCCCCCAGACACTAACACATGCTGGGGCGATGCACCACTGGTCTGACTCACTGTGACTGTTTCCACGTCCCTTTGCCCAACATACGTGTGACGTTTATAGGTTATGCATGTAGTTACACATGCATAAATAATATGTAGACTTTCAAAAAAATACTGTCTGATCAGTTAATACTCCAAAATCCAGAATGGCAAAATGAATTTGAAGCTGAACCGGGAAAGCTTAAATCAGCATTTACTGACTTTAGCCTTCTCTTCTCCTGGCTCTTTACATTTTACGTATTTTGCATTTGCATTTTAGATGAAGTCCTAGGAGCTGCGTTTAATGCATGATTGATAGCAGCTTCAGGATATTCAGGCAGCAGTAATAAGTGTATTATTGACAGTGAATAGTCATAGGGATAGATCAGCTTGGAGGATTAAAGGACACATCCTAGAGGGGTGGATAGAATGGTAATGGGGGCAATCAAGTAAATGAAGCAGAGAAGGTGTAGCTTTATTGGCCCTTTGCAGTCACTGCCTGAGTCTCCTTCGGTTCATAATTACTGCTGTGGGAAGATAACAGCTATTAGCAGTGACTGCAGATCCCTGGGCTCTTTGAAGTCCTGAACAATAGACCACAGGAGGTGTTATGGGACCTTCTTCATCTTCTCCCTAGTCTACACCATCCCTGGGTCATGCAGACCCTGACGGCTGTTTCCACCAGCGCTTTCCCAGTTGCCTTCTATTGCAGCCGCCCTTGTAATAGCTTTGAGGAATAGGTTTCATTTTGGTGGAATGAAAATCATTTGTTGCCTGATCGTATCAAAACAACCGCGAGGAAGGCGGTCCCTGTATCGGGGCGGTGAGCGGAGGTGAGCTCGTTTGGGCAGTGCCGAGATCCCGCCAGGGAACTTTCTCCCCTCCCGCCTGCCTGGTTCGGCTCCGTGACAGCAGCACCCAGAGCCCAGGCTGGGATCGCCCTGGCCGTGGCTTTGTGTGAGCGCGAAATAAAGCTTTGGGCTCATCCTCAGATCCAACAGGCGCAGCGAGACGTAGAGGGTGCAGGCGGCCAGCACTTATCTCTCAGTTAAACCTGTAATCTAATAATAAAATCTCAAAATTAAAACCATCATGGCTCTTTAATTCAAGTGTGTTTTCCTTAATTGCTAGCGACTTACAAAGAGATTCATCTTGTACACAAGAGCCAAAGATACACTTTAATTTCTCCATAAGAGAAAAACACCATTTAACTGTTTACCATGTGGTTTTGCTCTAATTTCATACCATTCCGATGTTAGGACACGGCAGCCCCGTTTTTGCACACCACATGGGTACAAGCAGATGTTTTGTTGGCCTGCCCACTACCAGCTGATTTAATTTGTTTTGTCTAAGGCTTTGCAGCACTGGTAATAAATGACTCACGCTGAGCATGGGGTTTTTGTGCTTTCCACACGCAGAAACCATAGGAAGGATGGAACTCTCCCTTCTACCTACCTGACACTTGCCAGGTGCTGCTCGGGACTTTCTGCACCCTTTTTGCACAACGTCCTTGTTAGTGTCTAGGAGCCTGCATGAGCGCCTTTGCGGATGGGGAGATCGCTTTGGTGTCTTTGCAGGTGTTCTCTGAACCAGCCAGCTCTGAATGCAAAGGCAAACCCACCCTCTCCTTGGATCACAGAAAACAGTCAGGAGGAAATTCATAGATCCTCAAACCTGATCACTTACTATATCAAGCAACCAGCTGAAGTAATCCCTTTCATAAACAGCGGGGCTTGGCCTGCACTGATGGATAGAAACCTTGTTTTAGAAAAACAATAAATCACAACCTGAGTTTTAACTGTGGCCAGATGATGTCAATTTGTTCCTGTGGCAACACCAGCCTAGACAGCCCCTCTCCCTCCCAGCTGCTCAGGTACCTGTGAGTATATAACCACCCCTGCTCTCAGTTCTGCTTCTATAAGTGAAGGTGTGAGACCTGTGGGAGCTCATCTGGGCCACCAGTTTGCTGTCTGGGTGAGTACCTGATGGGGTGACAGCAGCATCATGCAGTGCTGGAAGTACCATGGGAGGTGGCAGAGGGCTCTGCAGCAACCAGAAGTGGAACTGCCCCATTGTTGTCTGATGGGGAGGCAGAAGGTGTCTGACCCCTAAAGCAGTGCTTTGCTTGCCCTTTGGGCAGCGCAAGTATAGATCTCCTGTGCAAGTGAATTGGTTTTGGATCTTGTTGTTTGATTTACCTCCCCTTGCTGTGTTCTGTGGAGTGATAGAAGGCATTTAACTCCAACTTCACTTTCAACTTCAGCAGATCTCAGTATCTCCTGAGTTGCAAGAAACTCAGAAACAAGCCCTTTGGGTCTCTGGGAAGTCTCTCCCCTGCCCCATCTCTGGGGCTGGGCTTAGGCCTGTTTTGTGCCGTGGGTGTTGCCTGCTGCCTCAGGGTCTCCCAAGCCATAAGCCTGGAGATGCTCAGTGCGTGTCTGACTGCCTGTCCCGTGTTGCACCCCAAATACTTTCTGAGCCTGATGGCTTCAGCCCTTTCCCAGGAAAGGGCTGCCTCTCCAGGGAGGACCATGGGGAATGGGAGCACAGCAGTGCTGGCCAAGCCCCTCTGGCTCCCGGAGAGGGAAGCACTGGGTATACAGCTCCTCCTCGGCCAGCACCCACGTTACTTATGTGTGTCTCTGCAGTGTGCAAAGCTGGAGTTTGTGGGCAGAGCTGTATTGTAGTGTCCCCTTGCCTGAGCCTCTTCTGCACCTCCCCGGACCATCTGGGTCCCATCCAACCCTGCTCACCCCTGTGGTGCCCCTGTGCTGGGCGCTGCCTATGGTGCAGCTCTGCTCCATTCCTGCTGGGGGAGCAGAGGAGTTAAGGGGGTAGAAAACAAGACCCTCATCCCCAGCCATATAGCCCCAAATCTTGAAAACTTCAGCATAAGACAAACCATTTGTTGGAAGCTACTCATACACCATAGCCTTGACTTTCAAGCTGAATCTACCTGTGTTTAGCCTGGAAAACTGTTCTCCTAGCCATCTGACATGATGTGAGCTCGTGGCTCTGCTGGGAATCCTGGCTGTCAGACTTGTGATTCAGTATGTTGGCTTCTAGCTCTCCAGGATGGTCATTGCTTGGTCTCGCATGCTGCAGTTCAGAATTTTCCTTCTGCCTCCACTTGCTTAACTGTTCAGCCTGTGCCTTTCCCACACCCAGCATTGTTGTTCTAGAGAAAGTAAAACTGCTTCCTTCTCGTGGACCTGGAAGACCTTTTGTTCTACCCCAGTGTCACTGTGGTACAGCCTTGCTTCTTTCCTTGTGCCCTCATGGCCAAAAATCCCAGTGTTAGTTACTGATTAACTCTCGCTGCAAGCCCAGCGCTGCCCACTGCTCCACCTCTCCATCTGGCCCTGGGCTGTGCGGCTTTGCAGGGCTCCCTCCCTCACTAGTGGGAAGTGGCTGCATGGATTTTTTTGTGCTACCAGCAAATCTGTTTTCCTCTATTTTGGGTTCAGTTTTCTCTAGGCTGTGCAGCACAGAGCTGCTGGGCTGCTGTTGGTGCTGCAAACCCCCCCTGTGGTCTGGAGCCACCTGAAGTTCTGCTGTGTACGAGGTTTCCTCGCATCTGTGTTACTCCGACTCTTCCCTGCTCCTGTTACTTTGCCAAAAGCCTGCCTTGCCTGAGAAACCAAGAGGATCCCGTCTTGTCCTGGGAAGTAGGACATGGCAGGGCTTTGGTGACCCTGTTCTGTGCTGGACCTGGCTTGGGGCATGTGCTGTTGGTGACCCGTGAACTAGCTGAACGTGGGCAGGTCTGTGGGTGGATGCTTGCCGGGAGGAGATAGGTGAGGAGCTGTTGGAAGGGGTCTGAGCTGTGATATGGTTTGTTGATGGGTAGCAGTCAAGCTGGTCCCAGCAGCTCCCAACCTGGGGCAGGAGCAGCCTGTACTATTAGTAATCCCTTCTTGCACCTTCTTCGTTAAGATGTCTAGGTCTTTTCTGTGATTTTTTTTAGTACTATTTGGACTTGTGCTTCAGTTTCTGATGAGTGGTATAAAGCTGTTTTTTGCTGAAGCATTTGAAACCTTTGAGATGTTGCAAATGCTCCTGCTGCCCAGGTGTGAAGCAAGTGGGGAGGACTGCCCCAGGTCTGGTCCTCCACTGTGGCTCCATTAGAAACCTGGCTCTCGGGACGGTGTGGAGCATGCTAGGCTGACAGCATGCATGCTGGAGGGCAGAACTGGGGTTCCAAAAATGACAAATTGAAGAAATCTGCAAATCTACGCAGTATTTCTGCAATAGACTTGTGAAAACAGAAACTTTACTCAGACTTTGACATCTGTTGCTGTCAAATGCCTTCTTGGCTTTGCACTCCTGCGTTGCTATAGATGCTGTCCTGCAGGCAGGAGCGCCTGACCCTGATGGTGGCACAAGAGCTGTCTGGGGCGTATGTTGTAGTGAGTGGCTTGTTGTGCAACCACCATGAGATGGCACAGGTGTTGCCTTCTGCACAGCTTTTGATTTTGCTCTTTTCACTGTCCTAGTGAAGAGCCTTGCATTTTCTGGTGTTCCCTGTTTGGGCTTTGCTACAGCTCTCACCCTTAAATGCCCTGTTATTTCCAGGTTGCCCATCACCTCCCAGCTCAGTGAATCAGACCCTCATTAGCTCCTGTCCCCTGCTGCTTTTTCCCTACTCTGCTGCCCTAATCCTGCTCTGAGCTGACATTGAAACAGTGACTAGGATATGCTCCAGAAATAATGCTTCCCTCTTAAACCTCTGTTAATTCTCTTCTCTTTGGTCATTCACCAAAACTTCTGCTTAAATCCAGTTGAGACCACAGCCTTCCCAGTATACTGACTACTACAACCTGCTGCCAGAAACCTCCTCATCAAACCATGAGTGCTTGTATCTTCCATGCTGTGTAAGTTAGGAACACGAGGTTAAAGTACATCTCTGCTGATTGCAGTCAAACTGAAGGGGGGAGTTACGTAGCATGTGTCTGAGCTCCTCAGCACGCTTGCTGGCATGTGTGCAACCAGAAAACAGGCTGGGGGTTGTCCTGTGCATGTGGGGTGGCAAAGGACTGCAAGTGGCTTCACCAGTAGTAGGCATGGAGTTGTCTTTACTTCCATTTGAAGGCTCATGGTCTGGGCTGGAGTTTTTTATGACCCTTCTGGCTTACACCCCTTTGAGCGAGTGTCACTGCTTCTGATGGCCCCCAGCCAGGTGTGAGCTGGCGAACTCCTTTAGAATCCAGTGATGGTGCCTCTGCCATGTGGCATCCTGTTCCTGTGCATTCATTATTTGCCTGCTTTTGAGTTCTCATTCTCTTCAGTGTCTGATGTGTGAGGTAGGAGAGAAAGGCAAGAAATGAATAAATCAGAATGATGAGGAAGAAAATTTGTTCTATTTGCATTCAGAGTTTTGAACAGCCTTTCTGATGAAACCCAGAATGTACGAGTCCTAGTTGTCAGCAAGGAACTGCATTAATAGATAATTGCAAAATATTCTTTCCACAGGAAAGGGCCTTGCAGCCTGAGGCAATATTTCCACAGTTTTCCAATGGTTCTGGTCACTTATAACGGGTTTTCTCTACTTTATGCAGCTGCGGTCTGGCACATTGTATGACAGGGAAAATTTTCGAGTTATGTTTTGCAGACACTGGGTTATTTAATAAGTCCTGTACAGACAGAATAATAGCTGCCTGTGTCTTTTTTTTTTTTCAGAGTTGGAACAATTTCTTTCTCAAAACAGCAGGCTTTGAATGTCTGGTTTTTCTAAATACAGGATGATTCTGTCCTCTCTGTGTGAAAACATGCAATGAGTCTTTCCACCTCTGCTCTTAGCACACAGGACAAAGTGTAAAGGCTCCTGGATTTTGTTTTCAGCTGAGTTCTGCAGAGGTCAGGTAGTCAAGTCCTCTAATCCTTTCTGTGCCTCTATTTATGCCTGGGACACTTACCTACTTCCCCCATGGCCTGGAAATAAGCACAGCAGGAATTGGGATACTTGTGTTGAAGGTGTAAAGAGCAAATGGCTGCGTTCTTGTCGTGCTGGTCTGGGAACAGGCGCAGTGCCTGGGAGGGATGGCTTCGCACGCGGCAGCAGAGCGGTGTGCGTTCAGATCTGACGCTGGCGATGTGTGTCAGCCTTCTAAGGTGTAGGTCTAGCTTTTAATACTGAGCTTTTATTTTACAACTTGATGGACAGAACTAACTACACTCAGTGCTGTAGCCAGCAGAAAATAGATGAGTAAACTCCGATCGTGGCCAGATGATGGCCAAGGTAAGGTTTGCATAATGCTACAGCCTGCACTGGCAATTTTCGTAATGTGTGGGACATAACTATATCTTCAGAAAATCTCTCATTCCAACAAGGCAAAACCCCTAGGCGGTAACGCAGAAACAATAGGCCCGTATTGATCCAGGGAAGGGCAGCACACCTCCCAGCAGGCTGGTTTGGTTTGTGCTTTGCTACGGCAGCTATTTGCTCCTGATCCTCTCTGGTGTGTCAGGTTCCTGGATCCCATCCTCAAAGTTGCATGGGTGTAATAGCGCAAAACATTTATGTGGAAGAAAACACCAAGGAATGAATAAATTAACAGGAATTCCACTACATCTTCATACAAAAACTTATCTGGGGGTTACTCCCCCTTCTTTTGTTTAAACTCATAGGAGAATGCCCCTGGCTGGATTCGGGGCTGATGTTTATCTCTAGAACTGTCCTGAACTGTTTCCCCAGGCACTGACCCTCAGCAAGGTCCTGCGTCTTTGCCAGCAGGTTTGGGTATGCAACATACCATCCATCTGTACTGCCATATTAATATGCAGTGAATGGCAAAACTATGCACTAAACCCACTGAAAATCCAAAGCAAAACATCCTCAAGGGTGTCCAGTTTCACCTGGTGTCAAAAGGGAGTTTTTAAGTCAACACCAGTGCTGCTTGTCTAGAAAAGAGCAAGTTAGTTATTCCCTGCCTGACGCAGAACTGGTTTTGCGTGATTTGCAGATCCTGATCCTTGTCTCCTTAATCTGCCTTTTTTTCTCTCACCGCCCACACAAAGCTTTTCTTTCTACCTACTTCTAGCTCCTGCGCGATGATACTAGCTATTACCTCCATTCATAGTGTCAGGCTCAAAATATTCTGACATCAGTCTCCTGCCGCAGTTGATGGAGCAGCCCTGTGCGCTGGGCACCTGGCGAGAGTGGCCCATAACCCAGCAGCTGTCCTGATCTGCTGCGTGACCGCAGGCGCTGATCATCTGTGAGGTCTATCCGTCCATCAGCACGGCAATTGCTGGAGAAAGCCTTGTTTTATGGATTCTGTTCAAAACTAATCTTTCCAGTAAAGACTGCTTTTTGTGAAAATTCTTTAAAACACCCTAGTGCATTGCTCCTCTGAATCAATAGCTGGAGGAGTGTGTTGGTATCTGCACAAATATGCACAGGTACAGCAGCAAACAAATTTCAATACTTTTGTATATGTGAATTTTTGCTGACTTTAGTATACACCTCGAGTCAAAAAATAGGGTCTATGGCTTGAACAAACCAGAAAAAGCCCTTACTGTGGATTGCACAAAGGCATTTTCTGTGAAAAAGCAGTGTCAGAAGAACATTTCCAATGGATCATTCTCCAGCTACTTCCTGTGCTCAGAAGAGCTGAGTAAGCCCGTTTTATCTATGTACAGCAGTTCAGAAAATGCATGTCACCTGGGAAACAATCTTAAGGTACAGTATGGCCAGGCCAAATTCCAGGAGCAAGATGCTGATGGTTCTGTACCAGAGCATTTTGTTGGAAGAGCTGTGTCTACCTCTTTGCTTCCAGAGAAGAGGTGTGATGCTTCTGGATTTAGACTAAAGGAGACCCTTGTTCACAGATGCTCTAACTTTAGAAGAAACTCCTCTAACCTGGAAGTTAGGAAGGGGACTGAGGTGGGAAGCAGGCAAGCAACAAATGATATTGCTATAGGAATCCAGGTGTCCAACCTGTACTGCTGCTGTTGGCCCCGGAGCCGTGCTTGGATGGGGGAGGTGATGTTTTGGTGTGAAAAGACCAACTGGACTATGGAGCAAAGCCAGGTCTTGACCCAAATTTGTCTGTTTGGAGACTGTCAGCTGCACACAGCTGGTTTGACACACCCACTCGGTGGTCTTTAAAAGCATCCCTCTTCAGAGGTGATGAACCCCTCAGCTCCTGTTAGCTTTAGTGGCTGTGTGGGGTTTTGGGGGCTTGGGTGTTTTATGGCAGGGACACTGGGCCTCATGTTTCAGGTATTATTATCACATACTTAATGAAGGGGACTCTCAAGGTGCTACTTCTAATATTTATCCCACTGTGAACCAGTATGATCCTGTTCTGCTTTTTAAAGTCAACTGATAGAAAAGCTGTTGCATGAACTTATGAGGTCCTCACCTTCGGTTTGTGTTTCTAGTGGGAAGTAAATGGTGAGTCTAGTAGGAAGCCCTTGGTGATTCAACTCAGAGCTGTTTCTCTGCCTGTTACCTTCTCATGTCTACTGCAGACCAGAGTCAAGTTGCACTGATTTTGCCATGGAGTTGCTTCTTCAGACAAAAATTAAAAGAACTGGGGCTAGGATTTGAAGTTATTAATGTGAATTTACATATGAAAACTTGGTTTTAATGACTTTCCACATCACAAAAATTTCTCACTGGAGAAATAGGTCACTTGATGAAATCAGTTATTTGAATATTTTTCTGGTTCTCTGGGAGACTTAGTTTGACATTGTACGAATATTTTGGTATTAATTCAGCTGGCACTGCAGTGAGTTAAACATTGTTGGAGTAAGCACACAAGAAGGGAAATAAAATAACAAAGATGCCTTGATTACATATGCAATTCTGTGAATATAATTACTGGAGGAGACCAATATAAAACTAAATTTCTCTATAAAGTAGGTTCTTATTATTTTGCAAGACTGTTCTTTTACCAAAACCAACAAACACGTATCAATTTCTGTTACCCAGATGTTTCCAGAGGCGTCTGCCAAGGTCATTCTTGCTGAGTGCAAGACAAGTGATGCAAGGAATTAATGGGCAGCAGAACAGAAAAATACTGTGGTGCTTGCAGGGAAACACAATTACCCTGGGCAAACCCTTGCTCTGCCCCGCATGCTGCATGTGCATCTGCCTACTGGCTCCCGAAAAAGAAGCAAATGTTTCTCTTCAAAGAAGTGTTTATGTAACTGCTGCTCTAAGGGAAAGAAAGCTTGTCATCAATTTAGAAACAAACCTGCAGTTTCCATTTCCCCCCAGCCCTCTGAGAAAGGTTCGGGCCTGTTTGGGGAGGAGGGGGCAGCTTGCTTGGGTTTCTGGCACTTGCTGTTGCTGCAGAAATTTTCCCCTGATGTGTCCTGTCCTCAGGGAGCCTGGCCAGAGCAGATGGGATGCTCATCCCTTGTCCCATGGCAGGCTGCAACAAGTACATTACAGAAAGGCAGAGAGGTGATACCTGCTGAGTCTCCTTGTGTTATTTTCCCTGTTGAAGCTTTTTGGCAGTCTTGAGCTCCTGTCTGCCTCCGCATTCAAGGCCTCCTGAAGGGTGGGTGCTGCTCTGCACCAATGGCTGGGAAAGCAAAATCTCTGCTCCGATACTTCCCTAGCTGTCTAGCTTGTGCTTTGTCAAGTCTGGATGTAGTGTCAGAGTGGAAGCTTGCGTACTTCTCATCATTGCTGTATCATTTCTAAAACTGCTGTTTCCCCAGCTGTTTGGCAGTTTCACTGTGACCACAAGGGATAGAGACTGTTTAACCAGCAGGAATGGAGACATTGCCAAGAGATGGAGTTCAGGAGGTGGAAAACTTGTCCCAGATTGCTGGGTTTATAGATTGGGGGAAGAATTAAACTATGTATTTTTGTGTCACTTCATTCTTTTGCCTGGGAGAGCTAAAGCTATGTATGGTATCACAGGCAAAGCCAGCTCTGCCAGATGTGGGGGGGCCTTGGGAGACACAGCTTGGGACTGATGCTTGGATTGATGGGCTTGAAGGCAGGGAATAACTGAGGGGCAAGTCCTACAGGCACACACAGCTTGGTGACCAGAGCTTCCCGCAGGGAGCTGCCTTGCTGCAGCAGAAAAAGGACCTGCTGTTCAGACCCTGAGGACAACCTCACATCGGCTTCATAAACTAGATGCAGCCTCCCCATTGCTACCCTGTGCCATCAAGACCTGAAGACACCTGATGTAGGCAACACCAGGAAAGGCTGAGGAAAGTTCAGGTCTCCTTCCCGAGCGTGGCAGTGGTGCCAGGATTATTAGCAAAGCTTTGCACAGAGGTTCCTGAGCTTTGGACACTGCTAGCTCCTAGTTGCAGGAGTAGTGCAAGAGCTCTATGCTGCCTTGACAAAAACCAAACTGGCTGAGCAGTGCTAGGTGTTCTTGTAGCTGCCTGATAGAGAAGAGGTGCTGTTTTTTCAATTGTTATTGTTTAGCACTACCTTATTATGCTCAGTCTCTAAAAGCACTACTGCTGGTGGAGCAGAACACAAAGGGAGCGTTCCTGCTGTCACCATTGCTGTGGCACTGCAGGACCACATGGGGCCACACAAAATGGCCCCATTTAGCTCAAACCCCTTTCTGCATATTAATGTCCTTTGCAGGACTCTGCTTTTTAGGCTCAGTTCTGTAATTTTGAATTGCCAAGGTGCATTCATGACTAACTATATTTCTACTTAGGGCTAAATTAGATAGTAAAAAGCTTTTAAGTTACTAGCCTGACACAAAACACCACACCACTAGCAGGCAGCAGAAGGCTTAAATGAGCTCTGCAGATTCATGGAGATAAAAAGATGGTTACAAAGGGGATATAGCTTTTGGATAAGGAGTGGACAGTCTGTATGACCACATTAGTTAACTAAATATGGCAAGCAACTGGCAAACAGCCACAGCAAGCTGTGAGGGAAGGTGGTCAAAGATGTTGGGAAGTTCGGTCTCTGAAGGAGATGCAGAGATCTCTGCACAGTTCCCACGCTTGTTCCAGACCAAGGTTTGTTAATTTTCTGGCTATGCAATTAGCCTTGCTGCAAAAGCTCAGTGATGGATATTTTACCATGTCCCTTGGGAACCTGGTTCATTAGTTTATAATTTTAATTAAAATTGTGCTGCCTAATTTCTTTGAACTGTACTGACTTCACTGGAGTGGTGCCATTATCTCGCAGAACAGAAGGACACACCTGATGCTGGCTCTAACCATTACTGTGTGCAGTCCCTGAGGAAAGCCAGAAGGCCCAGGCTCATGCTGTTTCTGGGGGCATTTTCCTGCTACATGACTGATGCCACCTCCTGCACCCAGCCACGGCACCTTTGGGTCCCTTTGCTGCTTCCCACCCACCAGTCATCAACTTCCTCGGTGCCACACCTGATGTTTCCACTGGTGGATGAGCCCGATTAGAGGTGCAAGGGGTGGCATGACAGGCTGGGGTTGTGCGACCCCACAGCGTCTTGCTGGTTGTGGAGATGGGAGATAAAATTAACGTATTGGTAAGGAACCCCCTACACCCTAACTGGTGGTGCCTGGCTGATACCCAGCCACAGCAGTCAAAAACTTTGCTGGAGATTAACAGGGGAGAGATGTATTAAGTGCTCTGCAGAGTCTGAACAATGAAATTAACCTACAAATGAGGAAAGAGCCTGTGCCAAGAGATTTTTATCTTCCATGAATGAGCTGGATACTGAAGGGCTCCTGGCTTTTATGAAAGGCAGGAAACTCAAGCTACTATTTTGAGCCAAGAGATTTGACCACCGTGAAGCAAGGTCTATGTCATTAACTTGGCTAGACAGTCCAGAACGTGTCTGGACAAGGACAGTGACTAATGCTGCTAGAAATGCTCCTGAATTACTCAGGAGCAGCGGCTCCTAGAGCACCCACTGTCACCAAGGGGTCTGTGCCGGCAGCACCGGAGCACCTCTGCTGCTCCCAGCCTTTTCCTGGCAGCGCTGCGGGTGCCACGGCCGTACAGGTGCTTTGGCACGGGTTGAAGTGAAACCCTGCCCAAATGCAGGTGGAAAGAAGCAGGCAGCAAGAGAAGAGCGGCGTGTTTCTAGGGAATGGGATGACTTTGCTGGTGTGGGTGTCTCTCTGGCACTGTACCCGCTACCCCACCCCTGCTCTTCACAAGTGAATCCCTTTGGATCAGTTTGGCTTCTTGCCCTGCGGTGAGCGGGCTGCTGGTGCGCACCAGGCGTACCCCCGCCAGCCTGGGCTGCTGCTGTCAGTGGCCGACATAAATGTTTCCTCTCTTGCATGCCTCTCCTTCTCTGTTGTAGAGAGGAACGAGGTCTCCTCTGTTTTTCTCTTGTAGCCTTGAACTACCCAGCCATTTAGTCCTTGCTGAAGCAGGCTGGTTTCCTGGTGGTACCCTCTGTCTGTTGAAATTAATTGAGCTCTCTTGAACGTAGGCAGCAAGAGCAAACTTCACTTACTGTGCCAGAGATACAAACGCAATAGCAAACTCAATGGCAGACCCTTAAGGACCTGTGGTAGTAATTCCTCTTCAGGCTCATCCTGTGTCTGTCAATGCTGCTTTTCATTGCCCCCCTTGTAGCCAGCTCCTTTCTACTTTGTATCTTGTCTTTTAGCAGAAGCATCTTCAACTTGCTAATCTCCCTTTGATGCTGTGTCGGCGGCTGCTTCTCTGAAGTCCAGAGAGATGAGCTTTAAGGGGCTTCCTTTGGCCTTCAGAGGAAGAAAGAACAAAGTCTGACAAAACTTCTCTTTGCAAAGTCTGCATTAATGTTATTGTCTTTTTCATGATCTTGTACTATTTCAAAATTTGTTTTAAGACCTAGCTTTCCACTGCAGTTTGACGAGTGGGCCTCAAGCTTACTTCATCACTTCTCCCTTCCGAAGTATTGGTATTGTTTTGCATTTCCCTAGTCATATGGTAATGTCCTAGACATACTCAAATATTCTTCATTTTCATGTGTCAGTCTGCTCCAGTTTGCTATGTGAAACTGCTTTTTTCCTCATATCTGGGCTGAAAAAAATAGCCAATTACATTATTTATTACATTTGCCCTATTGTCCATCTTGCCTTTTACCTCACTTTTCAGTAGGAAGACAATAATGTTGAACATAAGCAAAGGGTTAACTTAGCTTGGGGCCATCCTGAGATCAGTTTCTCTGTAAAAAGACTCTCCCTTCTCCTTTCTTTGATCTACTTTTTCCTCATATAGCTGACTGAACTTTTCTGTTTGTTTAATACCTACTGTGAGGTGTCGTTTGATCTGAGGATTGCCAGAGGTGATAACCAACTGTTTTTGACCTGCCATGTATTGGTACCTTTGCTTTTATTCCCTGTTCCATTCCACTTCGAGTCTCTGCATGCTCCAGCTACGCTTCCAAGGTGGTGGAGTGGGGACTTGGGCTTGCAGTGCTGCTTCAGACCTTACCCCCTTTTTCCATGAGATGCAAGTCCCAGAGCAGTTCAAGAGCTTTGCTTCCACTTTTTGGTCCATGAATGCCTCAGCCTAGCTGATTTCTCATTTTCTAGAGCTGATCAATTTGCCTTTTGGAATTGGGAATTTGGAATCAGACCTATGTTTCTTAGAGGTTTGGTCTGAAATAGCATGTGCTCAATTGATAACAACTTATTTTTACCTGTTCCCTTTTCACAAGTTCTGCCACTGGCATTGCTGGTAGAGCTACTGTCACCACATGTCCCTCTCAGGAGTTATGTGTATCTTGTGGCATTGCAGTCTTTGCAGTTCCTTGCATTGCCTTTGCGCTGCTTCAGAACTGTCCTCATCTTTGTCTCTGCTTCCCAGGCAGATAAACCCCTGCTCTCCTGTTCACTGCCCTTGGCTGGTGACTGCTTAACTCCCTTACTCTCCTGCCTGCACCAGCCCTGCCCTTTCAGTTAGGGCTCAGCAGTTCATGGTCCATCAGCTGAGAGTGAAGCTTAGAAAGGAAAAGGCTTATTCACGCGGATCAGGTGATGGGGTACTCCTGCAAAGCCTGGCTTGGAGAACAAAGCATTTTTGGGGCTTGCCAAGTTGCCTCTGAGGCTGCAAAAACCACCTCCTGTGCAATTCCTTCCCTTAACAGAGGGGATTCAAACCTCCCCACATAGCCATGGGATGCACGCGATTATGTAGGCAACATGACACGTTTGTGGCTGCCATGCCTTTGGAGGAACTGGCAGAGAGGGTCACAGCTGGTTTTAGCTTCCTATCTATTAGCTTTAGCTAAAAATTAATAGCATACAAGCTTGCACCGTACCCTCAAACTTGGGCAGCCAAAGCCTTCCCTTGTGGCACTTTGCAGATATTCACGTTCTGGTTAATTATTTAATTGAGATGTTTCCAGTGATTTAAAAGACTTCTGACTAAGCTGTTGGCATAGAGGGGGAAAACTGAAAGCCAGAGTCAGGGGGAATCAAGAATTCAACAGAAGCCTTTGAACAAGCTTTTGATTTACATATGAATAACGTTGATCTGCAAAGGGAATTGTGTCCAGCCATCCCCAACAGCGGCGCCAGGCAGGAACTGGTTCCTTGCTGGGACTATTCCCCCAGTTCCTGCTAGGATAATTTTCCCTACTGTGCTTTCATGACCATGTGTTTCTGCCCAGTTTTGTAGGATCTAATCCAGATATAAATTCCCTTGATCTCAGGGACACTGAACCACAGAGTGACTGGTGCATAGAACAGGGACGGATGTGTAGTCCTGGAGGCCTGGGAGGTACCACATGCTGATGTAGAAACAGAGGCAGCAAGGAAGAGGTTAAAGTGCCTCGGTGCCTGTGCTGGTGGTGGGACCGTCTTGCAGGGCCGTCTGCTCTGCTGCGCTGGGACAAAACGGTATTTCAGCTTCTTGTGTGGCTGGTTATCAGTTCTGTTGCTCCCAAAGGTGTCGGAGATGAGGGATTTTGTGGGTTTTTGCTTTACTTAGAGGAGGCACTCGAGCATAACGTATAGCCTATAAACTGCTTAGGAGACTCTAAGCTTTACTTACTGTTCCTTCTGGGGTAACCAGCGTCACATGCCTAGTCTGACTAATGCTTTTTAAAATGCAGTAGATTAAAGGTGAATGTGTTGTTTTGGATTTAGCAATGAAGTGACAGCATTTCTCATAGCTGTTCGCATACAGCTTGTCATGGAAGATGAACATTTCCTCTTCCTGAAACCTGCCAGTCAGCCCTGAACGTGACAACAGCAGTTCAGTGATTACGTCTCTGCCCTCTTCACAGGCATCTGTAAAACACCTGTATGCTGTTGTCCCAGCTTTGTGCTATGTGAAGGTACATTAGCAAGTCAAAGCTATGAATTTTCATATACAGGTGTTTTGACTTTTCTGAATGTCACCTAGAAGATGTAGTCAGTAGGTTGGTTGTTTGCATTGTTACCTGGTAACATGAAAGGGGGAAGTGGCCAAAGGTGTTTTGGGGAGTGTATGAGAAAAGACTTGGAAATAATGTCTGCCTGTCCCTGCGCAGGCTGGCGATCCCTCCCTAAAGGGCACTCTGCGGCCACATGCCTTAGCTCCGGGTTGCAGTAATGTTAGCATGAGTGTAACTGAGGCTTAAACTGTACTTTAATTCCCAAATGGTCTGTGCAAGCCTTGTTTGCATCTGGATGTTGCTCCAGATCCCTCCAGCACTGTGGGATGCTCAGCGTCATGTTTCCGAGTCCCAGCGCTTTCAGACTGCACAGGGACCCTGTATACTTAGTTCTTTCCTTTGTCACCTGCCTTTTGCTGCTTCAAACTTTTCTACTTGCCCAAAAAATATTTTTGGTACTGATAGCTTTTAACAAAACTAGGTTTTGATTTGGGATTCCTTGCTTTGGTTGCAGGGAGAATTTTTACTTAGGAGCACTCTGTGCCTGAGGTGCCTTGCAGGACATCTCGTCCCTGTCTTGCTGGAGCTCGTTTAGACTAACGCCACATTCACAGCAATTTGTATTTAATCTGCTGTCCAGGTCTAGTGCTTCTGAGCCACTTCAGTCCATGCGCCGCCTTCTCCTTCCTATTTTGGGCCCCTGGGTGTGCTTTGACGCTTCTTCTCCGTAGCTCAGCCTTCCAAGCTTCAGCTTATGTGAAATCCCCAAGACAGCCAGCTTATGTCACCATCATCCATCAGGGACAGCCACAAAGAAATCTGCAGCTCGGCAGAGCTGCTCTTGCTCCCATTCTTCTGGGAAGGGGTAATACAAGCTTAGCGAGAAGGCAAGCACGCTGCAGAGTTCCATATCCAACATTGTGACATTTGGATGAAAGAAAATAATGTAAAACACAGATTTGTTACAAACCCCGCTTTTGGATATGTTATATAAAGCAATTATTTGCTCCTCTGTTAGAATAAAAAAATTAAACCAAGCATCATGTACAGAAATGGTTCTTCTCTTAGCAATAGCAAATTACTTTATTCATGAGATGCTGTGACAGTGTCCTGTAAAGCTTGCCTGAGCATATGTCCAGGGTATCGGACACAGACAATGTATGTCTCCTGCCTCTTCCTTTGGCAGAGCTTGACCTCATCCCATTCCCCTTCTGTCTGCTTCTGGCAGAGCTGGTGGAGGCTCTAAGTGAAGAACTGTGTTACCTGAAGGGCTGTTTAGCAGAAAGCCTAGCAACTGCTGTGTCCAGCTACAAATGTGCTGTCCCTGCACCACGGTGAGCTCAGGGCACCATGCCCAGACCACGGTTACCCATTTCAGTGGAGTTTCACATGCTGGTGGTCTGCTGGGTGGCCTTGGTCAAGTCACTTTGCCTCTTGGGTCACCTCTTTCCTGCTCCTTGCCCTGCTAGTGTACAGGGACAGGACTGCTCGGCAGTACAGAGGGGAGACAGCCCAGAGGTTCAGTGGGCTCCTTGGCAGGTACCAATGAGAGCAGAAAGAGAGCGCAAGACCGAGGCGTTGTACAGCGACTCTTCTGCCTGCGTTGTCTATCACAGCAGAGACCTGATCTTCACAAGAGCAGGCTGCTGCCACAACAGAGGTGATGGAGTGTAACACCTCATGTTACAAATCAGGTAGCTATTATCTGCTTCTCAATCCCTTCTGGCCCTTACCAGATCTATGTGCTATTTGTTTCCTAAACAGCCTTGTGCCATGCTGTTAAATAACGTGAGAATTGCACGCTTGAGGAGCTGGATGCAGGGCTGCTCTCTTAAATGACTGTTGTTCTGTGCTGCAAATTAACAAGATTGCACTGGGTTTGTAATCAACAGCAATTAATTTGCCACAGAGATTGCAAGAGAAATCTTCAGCCCACATCACAGGCTCCCCTGATCCTTTTCACAGCGCAGAAAGTCGGAGCTGCCAGTGCCTTGCACAGAAACACTCACGCAGCTTTTTTCTCTACAGAACCACGAGGTGTCTGCAGGTCTCTGTCCCCTGAGCCAAAGGGAATGGCCTGGAGTTGAGTCCCACAGAAAGCCTCTCTGCCCCTGCAACCTTTGCACGCAGACTTGGCTCCCACCTCCCCCACCAGTGGGAGGATGAGTGGCTCCTGGGGTGCTCCTGGTAGCAGTGAGCTGCAGACAAGCCCGAACTCCCTGCAGATCCCACAGGGAGGATGACAGCATGCCTGTTGCTTTCTTACCCTAACCTGGCCCTTCTCTTTTCCTTGTGATGGAAAAAGCGACTAGAAATACACCCTGCACCTGAGCCTCCATCCAGGGACCTACTAAACTTGTGCTGAGTTTCCTTTTAAAAAGGTTTGACATCCCTCCTGCCCCTCTGATCCTGCCCTTCCGGGGCCATGCTGCTGTCGTCAAACCCCTCCATTAGCTCCGCATTGGATCAAGGAGGTCTCTACCCTTGGCTTGAAGGAACTTGTTAGGTTTGTTGCTTTGGGAATGTGCCCTCCCTGGAGCAGGGCTTGGCACTCTACCCCCTGACAGCAGGGACTCAGCTGACCGGCCAGCTGCTTCTGCAGATAAATGTAACTTCATTATACCTCACTGATACTGCAATTATTTCATGATCAGTTATGTTCAAGTCCTTACAGAGACATCTTTATTATGTTAAATTAAAAATAATTAATTAAATAACTGATTCTGGGGAAAGATTAACATCTAAAAGCTGTGTAAGACTTACAGGGCTTGTCTGTTTAGTAGTGCTTCACTTATTTGTAAAGACTTGACCTTGCTAAGCCAAGAACGAAACATGAAGTGCATCAACCACAAGGGAACTGGATGTAGGACCTGCGCAGGAGTTTGTACTCACTTCACCCATTGCTGGGAGTTGCCTGCTTCATTTTTGCTGGTGTGCCTGAACTGTCCTGGATATAAACTGGCTCAGGGGTCATAGTTGTCCAGGGAGCTGAAAGAGTCTCTAATCTGTGTTCTCTACACCCACTAACTACAAAAGATGGAGCAGCACTGCACCCAAAGACTCCAGCTAAAATTGTACCAGCAATATGTTTGAAAGCAGATAATGTTGCTCCTGCAGAGGCCAACAGGAGATAATGGACTAACACCCTAATCAGCTTCTGAACATGGGGCTCACTACTCCGTGTCCATGCTTTTCCAATGGCTTTTGGAAGGAAACTTTCATGGTTGATCACTGTTTTTGTAAGCTGCTCTCCCTCTGCTGTCTTCCTGCCTGTTCCCATATCAGCAGAGATGTTCTGACAGCTCAGAGGCTAGTGTTTTATTTCTGCCATTCCAGCTTTTCTCATGTATTGTTAGATCAAGATGGCTGTCTGTCTCCCTTCATTGAATCTGCTATAGTGTAAAAGTGGCACTGACAGAAGAGTATTACCTCATCTATAAGTATTTATCAGCAAAATTTTCACTTCCCCCAAAAGCAGAGTAACTCTGCTACCCGTGGATGTCTCCACTGTGATGAGAACAGGGTTTTCCACCACTGAAAGCCATGCACCACAGGAGGTGACATAGGTCAAATGCCCCAGAGTAATTCTGTCTTTACAGATCTCAAAAAGAGATTTGCATCCTACTGCACAGGCTTTCTCCAGGATTTTGATGCTTTCAGGCAAAACAGTCCCCATTTTTGGTGGAAATTTTCTTTGGAGAGGAACTCCAAGTAGCAGTTGCACTGCGCAAAGGAAGCGTTACCCCAGCTCTGCAGGAGATCAGGTTTGCTGTGAGCATGGGTAAGATCAGCTCAGTCCCATCTCTAGACACCCAGCACCTGTGAGATCCAAACCCAAAGCAGGATCTATGCCTCCTGTCCTTGGGTACCTTTGGCTGACAAAAAGAAACAGGAATTCATTCTGATTTCCTCAAGTGTCTCCTGCTTGTGTCAGACTTGAGACTGAAGCTGCAAATGCACCATGTCCACCAGATGCAATGTTGCACTGGTACTGACTTTTAACTAAAAAAAAAAAAATCTCCGTTTGAGTCCTGTAACCTGTAACTGCTATTTACCCTCTCATTTTCAGTTTCTTTATGGGCTTTGAAGTGAGGGAAGAACTTGCTGCGGGAAGAATAATGGGGGAAAAACATCCACTCTTTCCCTTCAATTTACTTTTTTCTTGCAGGAAATAAAAGACAGGCTGCAGCTGTCAGATAAGAAGGGGCAGTGTATATTTATCATGTGTAGATCCCCTTTGATCAATAGTATCTGCCCTGGCTCATGCTACTCGTGTGAAGTCACAAAATCCACGTCTCTCTCTTACCTCCTTGTTTCTTCCCCCTGAGGGAAAACAACCTTGTAAATTCCTGTGGCCCTTGGTGGGGAAGGGGGGGCACTGAAGGCCCTGGTGCTGCAGCCGCTTCTCAGACCTCCCTCGTCCGCAGCAGATGGTGGGTCTGTGCACTGTTCAGCGCCAGGAGCCGACAACTGCAGCATACCTGCTCCTTGACTGGGGAAGTTCACCTGAATATTTAATTACGGTATTTCGTAACACATTTAGATGGGGCTAAGCAGGTACAACTCCTTTGGCTTTGGGGTAGGTGTCTTGCTCTGGATCCAAGCTTGGCTGTTCATTTTTAAACGTTGGAGTTCAGATGAAATTGCTTCCAGCTGCTTTCACAAAGCCCGAATATCACCAGGGTCCCACATGATGTCCCTTTTCTGCCAGACTGTGGCCTCCTATAGAGAGTTCTTCAAAAACCAGTTTCAACAAAACTAAATTATTTTGGAGTATAATTGCCTCTCACCCCCTTAAATGTCATTGTGCTCCAGAGAGTTTCCTGTAAATAAATCCCATTCTTTAGAGGAGCCGCGTTATTCTGCAGTGCTGATGGAAGGCAGCCCTCGCTGGGCTCTGCTCCACTAGCAGTTCTTGGACAGGCAGTGCTTAAGTAGCTTGTTATGTGATAAAACATCACATTTCTTCTCCCCACCACTACCACTTGTGCTGATATTCAGCTCCTGCAGGAAACCATATGGCTTCCAGAAGCCTACCCACATACCTGTACGTGCCTACGCAGTCCGTGAGTCACACTTACTGTTTGGATGCTCCCTGAGTCATGCTGAAAATCTGTGAAATTTCCACATCTATTTTCCATGCAATCTCTTAAGAACTTTAGACAGTTATGGATAACCATTTGCATGTGCATGGTTTTTCCCATTCTGCTTTTAGTTTCATGGGTAGAAAAGCAATGGCACTTCTTATTTTGAAGAAAATCAAATCTAGAAGATTGCAGAGCACTGACTGCAGCTGGCTGTGGGATCAAACTGGTAAAGCAAGAGCCTTTTGAAAATGGGGAGGGGGGGGGGCTTTAGGAGCAGGAAGTCCAACACAAAAACCCATGAACAGGGTCAGATTCCTCACCTTGCTTGGTGGGTTCCTGTGTCCAAAGGTAGCTGCTGCGCTGCCTTGGGTGGGAAGCGGGCACCCCGGAGCCTTTGCTGCTGCTCCGCTGAAGCCGGGAACGCATGGGGCATGCTTGGAGTGATCCGGCACATCCCAGGGACTGACCCAGGCCAGAAGGGCAGGTGTCTGTCTTCGTGCTGTCAGCTTCTCAATTGCATGGACTCCAGCCTCAGACAAGTCTATCTGTCCTTTATCAGTCTCATTTCGTGGTAATTTTCCCTCCTCAGCACGGTGTAGGCAACCTGTAAACTTTGCCTGTTGCTTTTTGCTGATGAAAGTAGAGGAAAGAGAGATCTTCCATCTTCCTCTGCAAAGGGCCGGCACTGGAGATGTTATATCCCAAAATAAGGACAGCAGCCCCGGGGTTTGCTGCAGCAGTTATGAATGATGTCATCAGCCTGCCAGAAATGGAGCTATTTGTGCAGCTGTACCCCAAATGCTAGCAGCATTAGGTGTTAAGCAGAAAAATTTCACAAGTAATCTAAGGGAAAGGAACGTGTGGATAACGCTGTTGTGCTGCAGAGCACGTGAGGTGGCTGTTTACACTAAAACCATCTGCGTACCCCAACCTAATGACAATTCTGTGGTCTCATACAGCCAGAAAAAGTGGCAGAAGCCCCATGTAAGTGTTTTGAAGAGCTGGAAGAAGCAATGTGAGATTGTAGAGAACTTCTTGCTGTAATTTAGCACAGTAAAATTGCCAGAAATATTCATTAGGGCAAACAATCTAGCTGCTTCCCCCACTGTGAGAAAATATGTTACTTTACTCATCTGCCCAAAATGTTGCTCAGTGGAGGCAGGGACTTTCCTAGTGTTACTGCACTGTTGTGAAGCGTGTCTGACCTGGAGAGCTGCACATGGGCACACAAAAACATTGCTAATTTACACCCTTCCTACTCTCTGTTCAGATTGGTACTGGTTCAAAAAATTCAGTCTGCTGAATTAAAAAATAAAAAAACCCAAACAAACGCACAGATGTTTTGAAAGAGTGTGATAGTAAACCTGGATAACTTGCAATATAGTAGTTAATCAAACAAGATTGATAATTGGTAGTGACTGCCAGGAGTTACAGCCTGATGGCTGCTCTGGAATAAGTTTGTTTCAGCCCATTTCCCAGAGGGCAGGTGGAATGAGGGTAGGCAGTTTTGGTATTTCTTATCAATAATCTTATCTGAGACACTGAAGAGGAAGTGTTTGCATCCTTCCATGGCAATGTTCAGGTGCTTTGTAAAAGAGCTTGAAGAAAGCTTTATTCTGGCTGCCTGCACAGCATCTGTTGTGGGAGATTACTGAGTTCAGGAACGGCAATACAGAGTCTTTCTAAAACTTCAAAGGCATTTTTATTTATATTTAAAAATCAGTTTTACTATCATTTCAGTGAGATGCAAGGATTACTGTGTACAAATAGTTCTAAGGACCACAGGTGCATGAGATGACAGGAGAGCTTCAAGAGAAAGCTTCACTAGAACTGCTTTGCCGCAGGGGGTGCTGGCGTGCTGAGCCCCTGGTACAGCACTGCGAGGGGAACCATTCTGCCTGCGAATGGTACATCACCACCAATATACAGCTTCTTGAAACACTGGCAATAACACGCTAGCCAGTAAGAAGAGGAATAAGATGTTGAAGTGTAAGTAGAGATGAAACATCCTATCCGAATGTGTGCTTTTGCACAAGCAACAGAAATTTAGCTGAGTGGTTGCTTTTAGGAAGAGTTGTTCCACCAGTGCTGCTGGAGGGATCAGCGTAAGGGATCTGAGTCCACGTAACATAGCTCCTTAGTAAGAAGAAAGTTTACAGGTTGTTTCTGGCAGAGTCAGTGACCACTTACAGAAAAATAAATGCCGTGGTGGAGTGCCCGTGTCCCCGGCAGCCTTCTGGCCATCCCTGCGGGTCCCTGCTGTATGAGAGTGCGTTGCACTTACTGGGCAGCCCAGGCACCGGGGCTGTTCCCATTCCCGAGGAGCATTTCCGAAACTGTCTCTGGGTCAAGCTGACAAAGCTTAAGTCATCTCAGCCGGTCAGGGGAACTTGGTCCCCAGCTGCACCTCCTAAGAAAAGCTGGTGTTCCCCTGCAGCCTTCCAGGAGGAAGAGGCCGCAGGAGCAGCAAGCCTGGTACACCGTGCGTGCTGAGCCTGGGTGCCCCAGATCCCTGCCAGCTCGTGCTGCTCCGTCAACACAAACTAGCAGGGACTTATTTTGCACATCCCACATGCCACCTCATCTTTCCTTCTAGCTGAGTGGTTTTCCTAAAATGGTCTGTGGAAGTCCTGGGCTGCTTTCAAGGGTATTGTAAAAGCGAACCAAGAAATTAAGGCTATTGTTTAATGAGCCTAAAAGTGACTCCCCAGGTCTCCACAGACATTGAAAAGCTTTTAGAGGTCTATAAAAGGAAAAGCAGCGTTCTGCTTTCAACATATACATTGCTGAAACTGGCGTGGTACCAGGTTGATGATTTAATTCTGACTGTGGTGATTGTGCAGTGATTTCCTCAGCTTTAACAGTGACACTGTTGTGAGTGAGGGATTGGACTCTGGCTGCCTGGGGCTGGCGGTCTGCTTTCCGTTGTGGACACCAGCAATGAAATGGAGTTGGTCCATGTGTAGGCTGTTAAGACCTGCAGGGTATTTGGAGGAGTTTTATGTGTTTTCCACATTTTCAAAAGTACTTTTCATCCATCCAAAGAGTTTACAGAAATAACTTCCCGCAAAAATATAAAAAGCAGCAAGTGTTTGTATTGTGTGGAAATGTTAATTTAAACTTACTGGGGCTAGACCACATAGTTTACTTACTGGCACTTACTGCATGGGTAGTGAAATTTCTGAAGTGCCGTGAGTCAATAAGGGCTGAAAGTCGGCCGAGTCTCCTTCGGTCCCCTCGATGGTACGACTGGCCAGCAAGATGCCGCGGCGCGGCGTGGAGAGCACAGTGCCCTGTGTGCTGGGGCAGCGTGGAGCGGGGCAGCAGCAGAATCAAACGCTTCCTGACTGATTGCAGAAACACAAATGAAGTCCACAAGCAAGGAATCAAGCAAGTGAGATCTGAGGGGACGACTTTATTCTCATGCAACGTCCCTTTGATGCTTGCAGTGCTGCAGGCCTATATAAAAACCAGCCGCGATGGGTATCTAGCAGCTAATTCCGGCCACGGATAGAAAGTAGCACACTTGAGTTGCTAATTCCTTGAAGGTGTGAGCTGTTTCTGATATAAATATGAGCATATGGCTCACTGTGCAGGGACTACCCACAAAAGTATAATTTTTAGTTACATTAAGCCAAAGCAGAGAAAAATGAAATCCGCAGAGGCAAAGATGCATCAGAAATTCACTGGAACTATGCCGAAGATGTACCCTGCATAAATAGCCTTAACAAACAATAATTAACGCAGCCAGCATGTTTCATCATATTATATTGTTAAAAATATTAGAAACAGAGTTAGTTAATCCCATCTGAATGGTAATGTAATGCCATAAATAACGACATAGTTTTCTTTCTTTGGACTGCTGGTTTTATTTTAAATGATGGAACGCCTTCAGAGAATCTAAATTAACTGTTCGCAATAAAACTGGATACGTCCTCCAGCATGTGATAGAATCATAATCAAATGAGATTTTAATTAATAATTGAGTAAATCCTTAGTGAGTTTCTGAAATGTGAGGCATGCTCTGCATCTGCATGATGCCAGGAGATCTGTGAGAATACTGAGCTGTTTCTGATTAGGAAAGTAAGTAGGAGCCCTTGAATCCAGACCAACGATGGTGGACTGAGCTCTTCTCTTGAGTCTACCCTTAGTGCCCAGGCCTGGAAGTTCATAGCAATTCTAGAGCAAAAACATAAATTCAGTGCAGCTTTGATGTGTGTGAGAGAGAATTTACTGGAATACAGCAAACCCAAAATCTACATCTTTGTACTCCGTTTCCCCTCAATACAGAGCAATTTCAATGCAGATGTAGTGTGAATCTGGCCGTGAAATCTACTTTTCTTGTTAACTACACGGTGCAGTCTTTGAGCATCCAAAATAAAAGGCACCAAGCCTGTAGGACATGGAACTGAAAGGACACTGTGATGTGGGGCTTCAAGTCCCACCTTGAAACCAGCTCAGCGACTTGTCTGCACTCTTCCAGTTAGGAAGCAGCTCCAAACCTCACTGCTCTTGTCCCAGGAAGCCTCCTGCTTTCTGGGGGAGCCTTGTTCTTTTTCCTCAATAGCCCTGCTGACCTTAGGCTATCCTCTGAGGCACTCTGCTCTGGTCATTATCCCAGGAGCCTTCCTCTGCCTTCTCGTGTGAATTCACCTTTGTTGAACACAGATGGCTATGGTTATATGTCACTGTGGGTGAAGTCTCACTAGTGTTTTGTACAGGGCCATCAGGATAACGCTACCTGCTGAAAATTTCTCTCCTGAAGCCTGCATCAATCATCTCCCCTTTCATGGTCACATCTCAGCAAGGGCTCACAGTCATCCTGTGTTGAATACCCGCATTCCTTGCCTTCCTGCCTGCCTGATGCAACTTTGATCTCTACCTTATTCAACTTCACAGCATTTCTTTTGCTATAGCTCTTCATGTCACCCCATGCTTCTTCTAGCAGTCTGTCTCTGCAGAGCGTAAAATATTTACTGATGAAAGAAAAAGGAAAATATTTTACTTCTAAGTCCTAGTCCAACGTGGTCTCTGCAAACAAACATAAATAAAGGAACTTTGCTGCTGTTGGCATTAAGCAAATAGATAAACGTAAACCATTCCAGAAGAGGGGCCTGCACATCACCAAGTTCATGTTTTCTTCTGCCGTGTTTCTAAATTATCAAGGGAATGGGATGACAACTGCAAGAATACACCTGTCTTTCAACTTTTCTTGTCTTTATGAGTCAGTCTTGGTATCAGACAAACTAGTTACTCAATGCACTCTGCTGTTGCAATAGAGTAGATCTGAGAAGGAATGTGGTATGGTCTCTGGTGATATCACTTTTTACCTTGCAAAAACCACTGTTGTGGTTAGTGAAAGATTCCTCCCCCCACCAAATGAAAATCTGAAAATAAGAAAGATTGATACATTATTTCAAAAAATGCTGTATTTTCAGGAGCAAATCAAATGGAAGGAATAGAAGCTCTCTTGTGTATGTTTGATTATTGCAGCCAGCTTCCCTGTAGCTTTCTGTAGCACATAGAAATCTTAGATCCTTGGCCCCAGCTGGAGAAGTTAGCTGTCCACGTCAGCCTTTGCCAGCAGCAGCAAAACGCTTAGGTCAGTGTGTTCAGAAGTAGTTTTGATTCTGAGAGTCTAATATAAACACCCTGGGAACTTACCGTCAGAAACTGTTAAAACTTCCTTTGACCTCAACTTGCAATTTTATTTGATCAGGGAATTGGGACAAGATAAGTGATATGCAAGTTACAAAGCTTAAATGAGCTATGTATCACGGAGGATTTACCGAAAGGACAATCCGGAATCTGTGCGTGAATCAGTAACAGGTTCCTTTGGGCTGTGGCAACCTCTTCTCTATTCAGTAAGAGTATACACGATACCAATTGGGATTTAAAGGGTGGTTTTTACAAAACCCACATGAGGCCTCTCTGCAAAGTCCTTTCTTGGAAACAGACCATGTTTACAAGGACTTTCTACACCTAAACACATACGAAAATATAACAGACAAGCTGTGTAGGCGCTGCAGGATGCTTGCTGTTAACAGGAGCTCAGCACCACTGACTGCTCACTTCACCTGGAGCGAAGGGCAGGATGCATTAACTGTGGACAATTTCTGCAGCCCCTAGGTCCTCTTTGTCAGTAGATCCCTGCACAGCTGGACACAGTTTTCCTGGTTTCCTCACTTCAGCCAGAGTTGCTCCAGCTCTGCAGTTGTTCACTGGAGGACTCACCCCTCAGCTACACTCACTGGCAGCCTCTCCCTCCTACAATGTAAATAATTCATTAAATTCCAAGCAAGACAAAACTTTTCTTGAATTCTCTAGCTGCATTCCTTTTTAGCACTACTCTTTGCTTTCACATAGCTGTGAAACATACTCACCTTTATCCTCCCAAAGCTTCTACACAAACAAGAAGGAAGAAAACCCATTAAAGGGAAGGTATGCCCGATAATTCAATTACCTGGTCGAGACCATCGGTAACCCTGAGGGCCAGCTGAGCATGCTGGCTCCAGTAACAACTCCTCTCAACTGACCTCTTTGCAGAAAACTTCTACAATCTTGAGCAGCAGGGTGTGAGGAGGGACAGGAGAGAGGAAGCTTGTGACTTGGGTACCCATAGCATAGCCTGTGGCTAGGCAGGGTGCTCCAGAAGCTGCAGTTTGTGAAGGACAAAGCAGCGGTCTGCTGTGCTCTTGCTAACAGCTCAGAAATATGGATTTCTCCAATTAGGTGGTGAACTGAAAAGGTAGGTGTTAGTATAGGAAGAGGGAACTTTAAACAAGCTGTCTGTCATCCCAGGAGAGAGAGAGGGCTTACTGTAAGAGCTCCACATGCTCAGTGTGTTCCTGCAGTGTTTGGAAATACTCAATGTTTGGTGTGAAGGAGAATGTCTTAATACCTTGCAAGACAACTTTGTTTATTTGGAGAGAGATTCTTAGTTGTTAAAAGAAGGGACTTTCTGACAAGTATGGTTTTGATTACTATAAAGGTCACTGCCAAACTCCCTTTCTAGTTTTTCCACTCACGTAATCTAGCTACCTGTACCTGTAATCCCAAAATACAAAGACTATTTGTTTCTTCAGGTGCATGTGATGGACGACGTGGTGGCAGCAGTCGTATGTAGATCTCACCCTTGAGTAAAAGGCATAAGACTGGGCACAATCCCACGCTCTCTGCCACAAATACTACATTGTTTGGGTTGGGAAAACAAGGGTATCTTGATGTGATATGCTGTGATGTCATTTTGCTGTGTGCTACTGGATCGCGTGGTTCAGGCGCAGCACTTTCTGTACTCCAGGGGTGGTTAGGCTTGTACCTAAGTGTCTGAGCTGGCACGAGGACCGTGCAAGAACTCCGGCTGAGGGGGCTCCTCCAGAGAGCAGCTGCCTGGAAATTAGCACCGAGTAAACAGAGCCGTGGGTAGCGGCTCCACTTCAAGGCGTGCTGTGGACTGTGCCACAGCAATAAAGAAAAGGCACTAGAGTAAAAGGGGCTTCTGCGCTGCCTGGGAGGTGGTGGTGCTTTGCATAGCCTGTGTCTGATTCCTACAGTGAGGTTGATCAGCACTTTCTTGTGTTTTGTCCGAATTAGATCATCTTGCTGTTTTGGGGCGATTTGTTATATGACCATATGATGTGAAGAGTTGAATTTATTTTGAATAGATTTTGGTTGAATTGGGTAACACTTGACCCTAGAGAAATTCCCAAATTAACTTCCTAAACACACCTTTTAGCATTTTATCAGGCAAAACCCAATGCAACCGCTGCACTCCTGACAGGAAAACGCCGCTGAGGAGCTTCTAACTCACTCTTTGAGGGTTTGCTTCTTGGGTCGGATTTTCACACAGACAAACTCAGTCCATACAATACACCAACCTCTGCTTAATTTGACTGGGAAAGTTAAAATAGGCAGGTTACATAATGATGTTTATCTTTACATCAGGAAGTCAACTAAGAAGCTGTTAAGCTGATATTATATAACACAGCCCTGATTATAGAAAGTGTGGAGGAAGATGCTCTAGGTTGATACATGTCATATTGGCAGTAATTGTTAATGGTTATAATTAATATTGTTTTGCACGCTTTTGTTTTTGATGTTTTGCAGCCCTTCCAGAAGGCGTTGGAGCATTAGCAGCCAGGCACTGAACTTTAATTGTTTGTGGAAATTCCAATTACACTATTCTATACATTAGGTAAATATATTTAAATAAAACATTCTAAATAATGAAATAGAACTCACATACAATTTCCTATAATGCTCTAGTTCCTGAGGTTGCTGGAATAACAAAACTCTTTTGTAGGATTGTGAACTGTCCCAAACCGAATACATATCTTATGAGAAGAGCAAAAGAAGGATGAGATGTCTTTATACACGTGGCATACAACCCCTATTTGAAGAAAAGCACACAAACTGCACAATGATAGGAAAAAAAAGATTTTTTTTATTAAAAGAAAAAAAAGAGACCAGTTCTCTCTTATTCTCTCTGTAAACAGGAACACGTTCATCTACTAGTCATACTCAGCTGGACTCTCTAACCCTATGAATAAAGGCATCCTTGTATTCTGATCCAGATCGAATTAACCTCAGACAAGTTTCAGTTATGAGGACAAACACTGGATATAGAGTTTACAAATTAAAAATATGAAGCTTGTATTACTGGGGAAACTGTCTTCTCTGTATAAGAAAGATTAAAATCTAACAGAGATGTGTAAGATGATCCCATAAGAACTCTGTTGAGGAGGTTTAATTAAATAAGTTAAACTACGATTTTTAATAAAACTTTGATTTTAACAACTGGAATAAGATTGGCTCTTTCTGTGTGTGATAGGCAGCAACTTATTTTACCCACAAGAACAAAGATGATAGAAAAGAGTGAGCTCGTATTTTGCTTGTTAACAGTGTGTATGACAGGCACCCGACTCATTGGGTTGTGTGACACAATAACTGCACAATGTAATGACAAGAGCAGCTTTAATCTTTAGTAGCCTCATGAAAATTAGCTATAGGTAGTAGCTCTTGCAGAAAAAAGACGTATGCTGCCATGCTTTGATTCAAGCAGAATGCTTCTATAAGAAGCTGTTTGCATTTCTTATAACCCACAAAATTAGGGATGATAAAGAAAAGGCACTCTCCTGCAACAGCTCCTGGAAGGTAAGGCTGTAGCACATGATCCAGTCTTATCAGACAATCCAGATGAGTGGAAGCATAATGAACAAGCTAACTTCACTCAGGCTTCATTCCTTATTAGCCAGGGGAAATTAGGCTTCATTAGTTTCATTGCTTCCCCAGTTAGCTGTGAAGCATTGCACTGAGTCTGCAGGGGAAGTTGAAGTGAAAGCTTTTCTGCAGCTGCCAGAGATCCTTTTACGAGTAACAATTCCTGGTTCTGCATGAAAAAGGGAAATAATCTGTTCTGTATACTATATGGTGACTTTGGGCATTAAACAGATGACAAACATAAGATAGAAAGGATCAATTTTCTTGTTCTTGTGTTTTCTTTTATTAGTAAGCCCAATATAAAAAACTCTTGAGTTTTACTGATTATTCTTCAACCAGCAGCAATTCTTTTTGCTAAAGTTCATATTACTGATTCTAGCAATATGCCACCTTATACACCAGCGTCCGACTTGAATATGAATACATGTACCAGTACTCAGTGAGTTAGTATACCCGCCTTCTGCTGTAATGGAGTTTCTCTGAGCTCGTTACTGTTGTATTTTCTTGGCCATACTGGTAACCATAACCTCTTGCAATGTGCTGATGTCCGTTGCCCTTTTTGTCCTGATTTTCAAATGGTTGTTGCTGTGTTGATTGGTGTGTGACACGTGAATCTAGTGCATGTTTCTCGAAGTCTCCTGATGTGAGTTCATCGTACTTCTCCAGCTTCTGTGTGGGGTGCCAGCTACAACACATCTGCTTACATTGTCATCTTGAGCAGTCCACGCGGTTGTCAACTTGTTCCAGTGGGACTCAAGGGGTCCACCGGGGAGCTGGTGCGAAGTCAGACCCCTCCACGTTGTGTTGCTCTGCCTGTGGCCAAAAAGTGACTGCGGCAAGACACAAGAGCCTGACAGCATTCCCGTTCCTTGCGGTGGAGTGCCAGCCATAAAGGTGACATTTCTAGAGCGTAAAGAGCCATTTTCAAAGTGGCAGCTGGCCTGCCTGAGGAGGTGGGAGCTGGTGTACAGTCAGGTACAAATCCCTGGCAGGGGTCACTACTGTGTTCATTTTCAGAGGAGGCAGCTGCCAACGAGCACTGGTGTAGTTTCTCAAGATGGGACAGCACTGTCTCTGTTTTACTATGGGTTTGTAAACTGGGTTTATTAGCCTCTCGTGCAGGGCCTGCTCTTCCCTGCGTGCACGAATGGCGTGGGCTAGGATCAGGGGGCTGTTCTTCCACAGCTGGGCAACATGCACTGTGCTGGCCTCCGAGCGGTGAAAAGCTGCCTGTTCCCGTATCGCAATGCCCCCGAGCACCATCTCCCTGAAGAGGCAGAGCAACACTGCGTTGTAGCGAGCTGCCTGCTCCTGCCAGAGGTATGGTCCCAGACTGAGGGTCTCACACGGGCTGCTGGCAGCAGTCACAAAAGAAGGGTTTTAACGGTGAGAGAGGGGGCTGCCGGTCAGATCCTTGTCTGCTTCTGGAGCCAAGAGGGCTACAACAGCGACAGGCTGCTTCTTGGTATAATTGTTGTGGAGTTCCTATGCCAAGGGTCTTTCTGGAGCACAGCCAGGATGCGTTGAGCACAGCATAATGCTGACTTGTATGCTGACCACACCAGTGGTCAATTTAAGTACAAGCCTTTCTGTATGCTGCCTGTAAGGGTTTGATTTAAATGGTACTGCTTAAGCTGTGGCATAAATGACACTCTGGTTCACACCCAGTTTTCCCCCCACCTCCAAGGGAACTACACAATTTCTTGAAAACTGGAGCCTGAAAAAGACAAGGTGTAGTACCTGATGGTTTTGCAACACTGACTGTTGCTGAAATGTGCTAGTAAAAATGCCATTTTCCACTCATGGGATATTTTCTATATGCAATGGAATTTCAAAACCACTTTATATACTGAAGTTTAACGCTGTGCTTTCTGGTTCAACCACTTTCAATCAACAAATATACTCCTAGAACTGAAACAGAAGTGCCGGGAACTAAGACCACTCTCTGAGGTACAATAAGGCTCACCTAATTGCTTCCTGGCTTGCTGATCCGTCATCCTGACCACCTCTTTGATGTTTTCTTTTTTTTTCTTTCCTGGAGCATTAGTAACAAGTGAGAAATGCTGTCTCAGGGTGTTATATATGGGATTATTTCTCTACCCTCAGCACAATGACCGTATGTAATGGGATTATCTCTTATTTAAAATAAAAAAGCCTTGGAAACATCAAATCCTGTTTATGACAAAGTAGTTTCTTTACGGTGGTTCCTTTAATTGCAAACAAATTTCTTTTTTTTTTTTTTTTCTTTGTAATAGCACCTTTTTGTCAGTCAGCAAAACCAACCTAACTGCTGCAGATGTCTCCTTTCTGCTAGCTAAATTTAGGCTGTTCTTCCTCTTCTTCTGTATATATATTTCTCTGACATCAAGAGGACTATGGCCCCTTTAGAGTGCATTTATTGCTGTTGTAAACAGTGAGAACTGATGAGGCCAGATGATGGAGGCTTCTGCCAATGTTCTTTCTTAGCATGCTTCCATTTCAAAATACATGAACTGGTACCAGTTAGTGCCAGAACTCTGAAAGTACGAAAATACAACTAGAAAGGAGAAAATGGGAAATGTGTGTCAGCACTAAATGTATATTCTGTTTTCCTCAATGAGGTATGAGAACAATTTTGCAGCACGTAGCCATGGGAGGAGGAGAAACTCCTGGTGCAAATCTAAGTACAAAACGTGGGAGTCTGGGGGGCAGAGGGGGAGAAGAGAGGCCTTTTCTGGATCTGGGTTAATTTGTTGTAGTGTAAGTTTTCTTTAAGATCAGGACTTTGCCACAGCCAAGTCTAATCCTGATTTTTAGACTTCAAATTTGCAAGAGTTGCCCAGAAGATTCTTTTTAGGTACCTGAGGTAAGCTCTTGTACATTTTTAGTTGTGTCTAAATCAAAAAAGTGTAAATGGCGATGCAAACATGGATCAAAAAAATCGTATCAGCAGGACTTGCTTTGAACTTTCAAGTCTCTGCCTCTCATACGCACATACATACAGAGTTTGAAGTGTTTCAGATCTGAGGTTTTGGGTGATCATTGATCTGATGGAGAAATAAGTAACATTCCCCTCAGTACAAGCATGTGAGTTACCCCTAAATCCAACAGTTTTAATATACACCCAGAATGTGCTGCAAAGATCATTTACCTCGTGCATGTTTCTACCCACGTCACCCATTTCTGCACCGTCTCCTCTTTGCCCTAGTGTAAAAAACTAAGCTGTTTGTATTGTTATACTGTTTGTATTGCCTTTGAAGGCAGCTCGTTACCATTTCCATGCCAGTTTTGAGAAAGTAGCGTTCATGACTCTGATCGGTCCGTTATGTTAGCCTACACAGACCATTTCTTACACTTTCAGACAAGCGAGGCTTTTCATGCTTTCTCCCATGATGTTCCTACGTTAACCTCATGTCCTCTACACCAAAGCTATTTCTTATCTTCCTTCAGACAAGCCCTCCCTCTCCCTCTCACGCTGTTCTTCGCCAGGACGACCCCGGGAGCAGCCCAGCCACGGGGGGGTGCCAACGCTCCCCGTATTGCTTATGGCGCGGGCCGGCACCGTCCGTGAGGTACCTGCGGCCCTGCCCGTCCCGTCCTCAGCCCGCCAGCTGCCCGGAGGGAGGGAGGGAGGGACATCCCCACCTGCGTGCTCCGCCGCCGGCAGCACAGCGGGGCTGGTCCCCGCCTGGGACGCTGCCAGGGTCAGTGCCAAGGCGGTTATTTAGTCCGCTTGCGCCCGTTAACTCCTGCTAGGGCCATTCGGTAAACGGCGGTTAAAGGGGGATAACCGGTCCTGCCAAGTAACTTTGGTCGCACACCCGGAGCTGTTCCCGCCCGCCCGGAGCACCCGGGAGCGCCTCACGCCCGCAGCGGGGCGGCGGCCATCAGCGCCGGGGACGCTCGAGGGTGGGATTCGTCGGCGGGACCGTGCCGGTGCCGGTGCCGGTCCCGCCTGGGAGGCTGCACCGCCTGTGCCGGCGGGACGGAGGGAGGGACGGACGGACCACGCCGCTGCCGGCCGCGGTCTGCTCGCCGCTGAGGGGCTGGGCGGAGCGGGGGGGACACGGCCGACACGCCCCGCTCCCTGGGCCCCGCCGCTGCACCGCGGGAGCTCCAGGCCCGCCGAGAGGCCGGGCGGGTCTCGGGGGCCACCGC
>VXBL01000845.1:697498-784442 GCA_013400195.1 Aramus guarauna | reverse complement strand
CGGCCGCCGGGCCCGGTCACGTGGGGGGGGGGCGCGCTCCCCACAGCCTCCAGGCCGCCATTTTGGCTGGAAAGTTTGGAATTTCCGAGCGGTGCGAGCGGGAGGCGGCGGGCGGCGCGAGCGTCCCAGCCCTGCCCGCCCCGGCACCGGCCCGGCCTGCCCCGCTGCACCGTCCGGNTGTGTTTTTGTTTTGCATGGTAACACACGTGCTGTTACAGATCAACAGTTCACTTGTTTCACATACTTTGAGGGTTTTGACTGGCCCTAACTGCTTAAAACTGTGGCGTGAGTTGTTGTTGTTGTTGTAGATTACTTTATGTAGACTGTTTTTCCATGTATCTTTATTCACTTGAACAATTTCTAAGGAGTATTTTTTTTTTTTTTTTAGTCCATTTGTAACAAGTTAATGGATGACTTTGAATGGTTTTAATCTAAGGTAGGACTCAGGCAAATGTTCCTGCTGAAAAAACTCTAAAACATCACAAAGTAAATGAGAAGAAAGCTAATGCTAGTATGAATACTACAGTGATCTTTTTCTTCTTTGTTTGTTGCATATTAAAGTGTAGTGAAAACACTACTAATTCTCAGTTTAGAGTACTTCACTTAAAATGTTCCCATAAGTCTTGTTGAACTAATTACATATAATTTTGAATTTCCTGCATGGCTGGCTGGAAAAAAACCTGAGCTTAAATACAGAATCCTGACTTCATTTGGAAACTTCTGCAGGGAAGCAGTGAGAGCAGCTTCTCCTTGATTGATTGTCATGATCTTTATGACAGCTAATGGCTGAAAGGGGTTTGTTGGTTTACCTTTGGGAGTAAATTTTGTAAAGTTCTGCATTCTTGTCTTTTGACAAAGTAACCTGTGTCTGAGTTGTACTAATAACGAACACTGTAGCTAAATTTATTTGGGTTACTGCATAGTGTCATACAGATGTACATCTTCATTCATAGTACCGAAACTGCTTTGAATTTATGTTGTAGTGGAAACACAGGTGCAGGCAAAACAACCATGCATTGCTGTGTGTGGAGTGTTTTCTTCTGCAGCATTTATTTCATCTCCTTATGTAGGTTTTCAGAAGACAGTACTCTTTCTATGTTTTGTTTTGTTTTTTTTATCGTGTAAGTTCATGAAAGGTAGTTGTGAAAATAGGTCAGTTACAGAAATCTTTTACTTACAGGAACTCTGTGTGTTTTCCTTCAATACTCATTGATGCTAACCAACTCCATGATGAAAACGTAGACATAATCTTTGTGGGACAAGTGTGAACAGGATTCACTCTTTGGTGGATCAGAAAGTTGAAGTCTTAAATCAGAAGCTTAATATACTGCAGTTGTGCTTTTTATTTTTACCTGGTAAATTTCAATGTTGGCTACAATTTTTCTTGTTCTGGGTGTGTGTTTGGGTTTGTTTGTTTTTTTTAATTGTCTTGAAGATCCATGCAGCATTTCATTTTCTCCCTGTCATTGAATGAGATACCAATCTATTAGCCTTTGATATTCTAACCTGCAAGGCATAGTTTCTTCTCAAATCCACATATGGGTTTTCATTGTTTTAATAACTCTGCACGTAGTAGTAGTAAACTTGAAACAGCAGGCAGCTTCATGTGTGCTGGCTTCATTCTGCAAGAGCAGAAAATGGGAATGTGGTGTTGCCTGGGTGGGCTATGTGGCCTGTTTCCTGGTCTTGTAAGAAGTTTTACATTGCGACCATATGGCCCTATTTTTTGTTGAATTCAATTCATCTGTGTGTGCACAATAGGTGTCATGATTCTTGGGTGTGTTGCATTAACTTTGTATTTACTGGTTCTCTACGTGATTGTTTATTACAGAGTGTATGCGTATGTTCCCAAACTGTTTGTCTGAAAGGTGATAACGCAAAAGGCTAGTACTTTGCAAGCAATTTATGCTTGTGAACTGGAGTCTCTAATCTTTAACCTTCTCATTTCTGTGGAAATACGTCAGGGGAGTTCTTGTTCATGGCAGGCTGCTCCTGGCTGTTGTTTTCCTGGAAACATTTTTTCATGGTGTGACTACTGCATGATGAGGGAAAAGAGTGACAGGACTCCCTGGGAAAGATGCTTTGGAGGATGGCTGCAGTTACCGGGAAGACCTTCAGTCTGCTCCTGCCTGTCCTCTTTCCATGAAGATTGGGGAGCAGACTGGATGACGTATTCAGTTGTGCTGCAGGTTCACATTACTTCATAGCAGATTTTTAAGTGTGCCTTTTAGAGGAGTTGTGATGTGTCCCCAACTTAAATAGCCGGTGCTGTTCTGACAAAGTTTCAAGCTCAACTTGCAAGTTATTTCTCATATAGATATTTCTTACAGAAAGCATGCTACTTTTAGTTTCTGTTCTGTTTGTTTTTTTAATAATACTAAAAAAAAGCAAAAAAAGCTTCGTACGTTTATTTTCTGCTATTTCTGCCAAGTTACTGCACTATATCCAAGACCTGCCTGTCCATGATAGGTGAGAATGTTTGTGAAGGCTGCAGTCAGGATCTGCTGTCAACTTCATGTATCTTTTTTAGTAGAATTTTTAACTTGGCAATCAAATGCTGTTCTTTCGAGGGGAAAAAAAATAGACATTACTTTATGCAAAGAAATGTATCTTTAAGTTTAAAATGGGGGAAATTATTCCTGAAAACTATCCATTTTATCAATATTTTGCGTATTTAGATACGCATGAATTAAGGGTTTTGGGGTTTTTTGGTGCATTTCCATTCAGATGCCGAAGAATAAATGGTGCTGTTTTCTTATTTGAGCCTTTTAAATGTTGTTCTCTCCTTTATAATTCTATGAATAAAACTTTAGTTCAGCTGTCTACAAACTTGACCTGGTTCTTAAATATGTGAGTATGGCTTTAAATGATTTGACTTAGAGCAGTAACGAGTCAGTGTGAACATTCAGTGTTATGAAATTGACATTATCACAACAGTGTTAGATTTTAAGTGAAATAACTGTAAGAACTTCAAATTAGTAACAAAATTGGTAACCAAATTGACCTCCTTAAAACAGTCTGTGAAAAAGCTTTTTTTTTTTATTTTCTATGTCTTCTGTAATGTGGTATTTCCCGTTGTTGTTGCTTCAACCAGCCAAGTGTAATGATGCCTAGTACTTTAAATGGGTAGCAATGGCCTGTGATTAAAATCAGCTTGAGAGTAGTGACAGTTTTAAGTAAATTTCCTCCTGTACAGTCTCAGAATTGTGTGGTATGTTTTGTGCTTGTGATTTCTTGGTTGTAGTTAAAATAGCTTGTTATTGATATTCTGATAATTGGTGAGTCAGTTTATTAAGAGACCAAAGAAAGATATCTGCATACGGAGACATGGGATAGATCACTTTGGTAAAGAATTTGATATTTATCTTTAAATAGCATGGTAATAATTCTGCAGATAAGTTTTGCTTCTAATGTAGGCACTGCTTTACCTTCTTGAAAAGCTACAGTTCTTGAAAAGGTACGGATATATGATGTGTTTATCTTTTTGAAAGTAGAAGAGGAGGAACACTTGCATGTGTAAGTCTTAACACTTCTGAGGGAAAAACATGAAGCAGACTTCTGTTTATACACCTCTTTTTGTGTATTTAAAACCTGTTTTTAATGGGTTCTATGCTGCAGTTGACCCTATTTTTAATTTTAGAACACTATTTTAATATTACTAGTTATAGCTAGAAACATGAAGTAGTTTACTACTTCAAAGTTACTCCTTTTCCTGGCAATAATGAAGTCCGTTTGCACAGGTGTCAGAAAAAGAATTCTAAAAGAGTCTCTACAGACTCTGCCAATGGAGTTGCCTGTGCTGCCTTTTTGTCTTGTCCATCTTAAGTGTTGTTTTTTTGGTTGGGTGTTTTTTTAAATATTATTTTATAGCTATCCATATAAAGACTTTTTGGTATAAAATGGCAACTTTGACTAGGGGAGATTGAATGTGTAGAATTTAATGTATGTAAGCAGTCTAATTTATTTCACTTGGAGTCCTTTTGCATGAAGATTTGCCTCAAGAATTGTGCTTACATGCTGGCTATTAGTAATACTAAATATCCAGTGTAGGAAATTTTGAAGAAAAAAATGTAGTGGTTTCGATAATCCTTACTGAACCAAAAACAAGCTCTCCTCAGTAATCATTAAGGGTTTTTAACCATAGCTTGAATTCATGACCTTTATGAATTGGACAGAATATGTTAAAAATGCTGTTAATATGTTTTTACACTCCAAAGAAGTCCTGTCTCTGAAATTTTTGTAAATTTGATGGTTACATTAAGATAAACTCTTTGCTCAGATTTATCAGCAGTCTGACTGGGACTGAAACTTCTAGGAATATAAAACATACTGTTCATCTTTCTCAGCTCTGTCCATGTTGGCCTTCTGAGCTGAATTAGGGAAACAACCCTAGATTTTTTTAAATTTTTTTTTTCTGAAGTAGACTGGATTGGGTCAGCACTCCTCAAAGTTAGTACCCTTTGGAGTGGGTTGACCATATTTCTACTAGATGGCTCGTGGCCCCAGTTCTCTGCACTGTTTGGCATCTCTTGTAGACTTTCTTGCTCTCTTAGCTCCCTCTGTTATCCAGTGTGGAAATATTTTGTTGTTATTGCTGGCTAAATTAAAATAAAAAACAGTTAAAGCAGAAGCTCCTCTTCATAACAGAAACCAAAAGTACTTGCTCTGCGGGAAACTTCAGTATCAGTTTTTATTTCAGTGATATAGTTAGCTAATAGAGCATATGGCATGATGACGCAATTAACTTTTAAAATCAGCTCAGGCCTCAGAATTTCAGTTGTGGGTATGTGTCACTGTGCAAGTCCGCTCTTCAGTTAACTTGAGGAAGGCCACTTTGTGGACTGCTTCCCATTTTCTAAATGTTACTGAGGCCCTAGTGTAAGTTCTTTCCAACTCAGTTGAATAATATTTACATTAAGAATCCAGAAATTCTTGACAGGAAGTTGAGGCTCTGGTTAGTAAGTGAATATTGTTTTTTTTTTTTTTTTCTTTTATTAGATGACAGTTCAGAGAGGATTGGATCTTCTGTTATATAGGATACTACTGAAACTGTTGTACATGCTAAACAGGGTGTTTTCCCATTGAAATCTTACCCCGCATTTTTGTGACTTTTTCCTCAGATTGCAACTTCTGTAATACCACATCTTTGCTCATACTTGAGGCTGAATCATCCATGGATATAATTCTTGCAACTTTGAGGTGTTTGCTTTTCAGGCAATTTACCTAAGGATATACTATGGTTATGCTTACTATGATCTTCTGAAACTTAGGCAAAAGTTGGTCAGTTTCAGAGAGATTTGTCCTGGGGTTGTGTCTTCAAAGGTAGTGAAGTACTTGATTATTTTAATGTATTTTTCTTTATCCAGATGAAGAGGAGGATAAAACATTTTAGTTGGTGTCTAGATGATTGGAGTGTTAACTCAGTCATTGTTAGTGTGCTTCTGCTGTGTAGTTTGTTGTTGCTTCAGAATGTCCTGGTTTTTGGAATAACTTCGCTTCTTCAAGGAACCTAATAATGAGTGAAACAACCTCATTGCTCCTCTGTTTTAAAGCATTACTTATTGTTTTGTATGTAAGCAACGCAGTTTGATAGTGTAGTAAGTTCTGGGGTAGTTGTGTGCTTGCTTTAAGTGTTTTTTCATGCTGTATACGTGTGTGCCTGTGACAGTGTAATGTACTGAATTTTTGGGATTAGGTGCTGCTTTTGGTAGCCTAAAATAGCAAGTAAGACTAGTGTAAGTTGAGTAGCTACTGGTATGCAAGATAAATGGTATAGTGGCAAAAGATTATCCTTGTGGTTATTATACTGACTGTGTATTCAGTGTTGAATAGCTGCACTGTAGAATTTATCAGTTACAATATTACTCTCTTCATAGGGTTACCATTGAAAGGGGCTATTGACTAGAAAACTTTGTCAATATATCTGCTGTTCATCAAGGGGCTGAAAAAAAAGTTGAAGTTGGAATAATTGGTATAGTTTCCAGGTTCTGGTCAAGTTTATCTTCTGTCTTGTTCTTGCTTCCCTTTCTTTCCTATGTTCTTTCACCTGTGTTCCCTAGTTCTGATGCCTGTCTCCTCCCATGCTGCTGTGTACCTGGCTTTGCTCCTAATCTCCCTCAATGTTTGCTTTGGTACTTGGGTACAGTGTAGAGGAAAGGGGGAAAGCTCAAGAGGATATTTAGTCTTAATCTCAGGCCTGCTTCCATGGTGATCCCAGCAGCAAGGGCGGAACATCTTGTTCAGCTCTGCAGCTGGAATGCCGTGTGCCTCCTGTGCATCTATCTGGCTGCCTGTGTTTTGAGGGATGGTGTTTGTTTTGGTGGAGGTGGAGGAATGAATCTTTAAAGAAACTGAACTCTAGCTGCTGACTAGTAGTCTCCTTGCACAGATGGCTTCCTCGATTATAACTGGGCCAAATTTGCAAGAATGTTAGATCGGAGAAAGTGTAGGGCTGACACTAGAATAACCTCCTTACGTTCATGCTCCTTCTCCAAATTAGAAGAGCTTCTAGAGCTCTGTGGTAAAGCTTTTAATAGGAATCTTGTCATGTGTGAGTATCTTCCCAGCCATGTCCTCAAAAAAAGCTGAGTTATTTTGGCTTGGAATTAAAAGGTCAGCCTAAGACAGAGGTGTGGTAGGGAAAACTTGTGGACAAACTGTAAAAGCATTGCAAATTGAAGTCGTGTTTTCAGAAACGTGTTAGAATTTGGCTGCAGGAAATGTACAAGTGTTACTGCTGGTGGAGGTGCCACCCTTGTGTTGCCACCAATGTCAGATAATTACCTTGGAGTCTCTGAGCTTACTGGTGGCAGAAGAAACCAGTGTTTATGCTGTCTCCTTTAAGCAGAGCTGTGCACCTGTATGAAAGCCCAACTCATCCCAAAAAGTTTGAATTTCTTTTAATGCATTCATCTGGAGAGAAACCTCCACAGTCCTGTACTGACTGGCACTACTTAGGGGACATCGTACAAATAAGATTTACTAGTAACACTTCCTTTGTCCCTGATGAGTTTTTGTTACTGCTAAAGACAGTAGTGAAAACATCCTTTTAAGAAAAAAAATTATACTGTTATACTGGCTGCTGATTTGCAACTGGGGTTGAGAGATTTGGAGAGGCTGGATAACTTGAGAGTTCATTTTTAATTTGAGTTTATTTTTTACACTTAGGCTGATGACTAAATACACAAGGTGGTATTAAATAGCAAAGAGTTTGGACAGCAGAAGATCATTGTGCCAATTTTTAGCTGTGCATTGTAAAAAAGCAGACAGAGGAATAAAACAAACAACTAGATCCAAGGTTAGATGAGGGTGGTTTCAGGCGCATTTGTGTTAGAAGTGGAAAATAGCATCTTCTGGAATTTGAGCTAAGCAAAGAAGTGTGTGCAGAAGGGAGGCTTAAAGGGTAGGACACAGTTACTGAAATGAGTGGAGGGGCTGAGGATGAGTAGTCAAACACTGCAGCTTGTAGCAAAGGATCTTGTAGAACAGAACACATGAGGCAAGAAAGTTGCACTGCAACTTGCAGCTTTCATTTTTAAGAAGTCTTGATTGTATGCAGCAGAGTTGGTTTAGGTTTTTACAGAAGAAAAAACTACCCTGAAAGGGGCTTTACATGGGTTGTGATAAGGCTGTTTTTCACTTTTCATAGTATGAATGCAAATGCTTATTTTGACTGGATACACGCATACTCCATGACACGACACAACCAATGAATACACAAAGCGAATACTTAATTGACTCTAATCACTAGCTTGGTAGATGGATATGAAGTTTTTCTTTGTGTTTGTATTTTCTTGTTGATTGCTAATCATATACATTTCCAGGCTTGTGTTAAATGGATATTCTTAGCTTGGTATAGCAGGTGAAGTAAGCATGCAGGATTCAGAATTCCTTAGAATTAATAGAAGTTGCTTTACAACTGAAGAATGAAAGTCTGTAGAACTGGCAGACTCTGTTGCCTGTTCTGACAGTGATCATAATTCTACTTACATTTTGTCTATGCATTCATTATGTAGAGCTGCTAAGAATTTTGGTAGATCTCAGATTGCCCTGAACTGAAATAACATGTTGACCTTTGTTTTCATTTCTACTAGCGTTAAGACTTAAGTTTTTGGCACTTCACGTGCTTTGGCAGGAAGCTCTAAGAAAGAAAGATGTCTTTCCCACCCCCTTAGAATTAGAGAAGTACTTAATTTGTAATGGCATGACACCTCTTCCTGGGCAGTGCACAGATAGTCAAATTCTTAACAGACCTGTTTGTTTATGAAGTTACCCGTATTTGAAAAAAGCCAGGCACTTGCATGTGCCATATTTGGATAAGCAAGTGTCTGCGAAGAGGCAGACCAGTGAGAGATGACAAAGGGATTGCTTGCATGGATGGGTCTTCAAGTGAAATACTAAACTAAAATAAATAAATTTCTGAAAAAATTCATAAGCTCCTTGATTGCTTGCAAGCCAGAAGGAGCATGGTTACACTGAAAGGTTCTCCTGAACAAAGGTGGTATTGAAATGCTTTGTGCTGTAAAGTCTGTATGTTGATGCAAATGCATCTAACATTTTTCTGACTTGCTGACTTTGACATTGGCTGAAATTGGTTTGTTTTGGTGTTGAAGATCTATCAAAAAGGAATACCTCATCGATGCCAGTGCAGAATTAACTATATAGCTGGGGCACATAAATCCTGGTCATGCTGCCGTGCAGAGGGACCTCGACAGGCTGGAGGAATAGGCTGGCAAGAACTTCATGGACTTCAACAAGGAGAACTGCAAAGTCCAGGACCTGGGGAGGAACAATCCCATGTACCAGATATGCTGTGTGCCACCCAGCTGGAAGGCAGCTTTGCAGAAAAGGACCTGGGGGTCCTGATGGACACCAAGCTGAACATGAGCAGGCAGTGTGCCCTTATGGCAAAGGCAGTGAGTAGTATCCTGGGCTGTATTAGACAAAGTATTGTCAGCAGGTTGAGGGAGGTGACCCTTCCCATTTGCTTTTTAGAATGCAAAATATGGATTTAGAGTTTATTGAAAAAATGAGTATACAGAAAACAAACACAAACTTCCTAAACTTGCTCATGCAAAAAACTGAAAATCTTCAACTGAGGACACAATTAATACAGCACATACAAGTGTGGTTGTTAACTTCATGTAGTTTGTGGTAGCAATTAACAACTTTGTGTAGCGTATGATGTACAGGCAACAATTCACTGTTTTACATGCATAGTGTCCAGTGCAGTTTATTGTAGTAAATGTGTCAGTGTTTTAGTCCATGAAATGTTAAACTTGTGTGGAATTTCCTGGCATTTATTTAAGAAAAAACACCTATAACCCATGCATGGTCAAGATGCTTAAAGCATAAAAATGCAAAGCCTAAAACTAGTAAGTTACTGTGATCATCAAAGGACTGCTTTTAATTTTTTTTTAAAAATACTTTTAATAAGTAGTAAATGCCAATGACATTTTAGTTATTCTCTCTACACCATAACATTAGAGGTCCAATATCAGAAACCTAAAGAGCAACATCATGTAAAAGTCGAAGTGAGTGGCTTAATACTTGTTAGAAAGCCAAACCATATTAAAATATGGGCAGGGAAGAACGGGGAACAAGAGATGGAGTGGCACAGGGAATCCTTCCTGTGGAGATGTATGGTGTTGATGGTTTCTTGCTCTGCAGTGCTATGTTTTCTTGAGGTTATTTTTGTTTGCTAACATACTCTGTGCTTCATTCTTTCTTCATTACTTTGCAGTTCCGTGTTAAATTTGAATTTCTTGTACATAGTGTGTGTTTTACATATGTTGGATGCTTGTTCTTCGTTCTGTTATCCCCTGAACTGTTTTTGCCTAGTTCTCAAGGTTTGTTGCCTTTGACGAGTAATTAGCAGTTGGTGAGTTTTATATCACCCTTTGCCTTTATTTTCAAGGCCTCTGCTGTCATTCTGTGTTTGTGCTCCTCTGTGCTGCTTTTTATTCTGAGGTCATAGGTGATTCATTCCCTACAGAATAACTACTTGTTACTGGTATCTATTAGTTACGGAAATACACAGACACTCTTATTTCTATATACAATCTGTGTGTGTGTACTTATGTATAGTTTTTACTTAGCTTCGAATAATTGTGTGATGTAACACCTATTGGTTTCACATATATTTATGTATATGTGGAACATATAACATTTATATATTAAAATATTATGTATGTTATGTGTATTTTATATAAATATTTATAAAAATAGATGTTACATCACACAATTGTCTGAAGCTACATAAAAGGTATACAAATTAGGTAAGTCACCTGGTCTTTAGCTTGTCCAGCTCTTAACAGCAATTATCTAAAACAAAGCTCCAGGCAGGTCAGGACAAGTCCAGAGGCCTGGTTATTAGCTTAGCTTGAGGCTTGTGGCCTGTTGCAAGCAATGCTGACATCTTGTTTGTGGACTTACACCATTCTCTTAAGAAAATGCAATTATAGATATCCCATCTTTGACTTGCAAAGTTACAGTTGTCAAAAGGTTCATGCATAAGTGAATGCGGAGAATAATTCTGCTCAGTTTTATCAATAACTAGCTGACTATGCTAGAATTACATATTCCTTTCTGCAGGAAAAGTATAGGTGGAGAGCTTGGCTTGACAATGGGATTTTTAGGACGTGCACTGATCTTAAGTTATCCTGATTACGAGTGTACTCTCTGTTGAATATATAGCCAAAAGTATCAGACGCTCCACATCCCAGTAGAAATGGCAAGCAGAGGCCTTATGTCTGATTTCTAAGGAGCAGGGAAGAAATATATCTGAAGGAATGGTGTCATGTTGCTAGTTGGAATCCTCGTCCTCGGAGACAGATACTCTAGTCAGGATTGATGTAGGCTCCTGAAGTGCCATCAGATAGACTTAATTTAGGAGATGTTGTAAGAATTTGTTTGCCTCTGCTGTTGTTTTAATTACTGTGTTGTCTTTTTTAGGAAACCTGAAACTCCCTTGTGAAGCTGATTTGGGTTTCAATTTATGTTCAGTACCTAAGTCTTGTTTGCTTTAAGAGTGAACAGTTTTAGCTTCTAGTGTATCACATTACTGGTGAATGAGCCTGTTCAAAGACAAAACTGAGTGGAGAATATGAGAAGGGAGGAAAAAATACACACCAGCAAACTGCTTGTAGTTGATCAACTTCTCCTGTAATGAATACTGAAAAAAATGCTATGTTTGTCAACATTGCTTAGCTTTTCACATTACTAATAAGTTAAGAAAAATAATTTTCTCTTTCATCTCTTAAGTATTGTTCTTTTCAGAACTGGGAGTCTGTCACTTGGTTTGTATAGACTTTTATTCTTGTTGCCATCAAACATGTTGCTGATTTGGCTACTTAATGTGGTTTTACTTCTAAGGTGACCTAATTCCAGCATGATTTTCTGTGTTGCCTACCATTTATCACTTTTTATCACTTTGGCTTTGTTGTGCTCCTGTTTTTTGAGTGTCAGATTGGCTGCTCTTTTAAAGTTCCCCTCTAGTTAGAAATGTTCCCCATCTACGTTTTCTTTTAATGCTGTGTGATAGCTGATTTGAGGTATTTTTCTGTAACTTAGTTTTCTATAACTCAGTTTGAGACATAATCTGTCTTGGAATTAATATAGGAGGAAGGAGGTGGGACATGAAAAAGCTACATCTGGGTTGAAGAGGGAATCTAAACATAAAATGTAAACTAAAAAAAAAAATAGTATTTTATCACCTGCCATTTGTAAGAATTAGGAAGGTGTTAGAACTTTTCATATGCTAGTAATGCATTCCCAGTTTAATATGACTTCAGTAGATATTTGTGTGTTCATGTGATGTAATATTTTTGTGAGCTGATAGCAGTAGACCAGAAGAAGAAACTTTTTAGGTTGAATTTAGTATGACCTGAGTTTCTGGCTTTAAAAAATGTAAATGTCCAACATTCATTCCTTGTGGACCTATCACATTCAGGGTGTGTAGACTGCTTGCCTATACTCGTAAGTACTTAATGTTTGCTTTCTGAATAGTAAAAATGTAGTAGTTTTGTTTTGTGTGGGTTTTTTTTTTTTTTTAAATAGGTAGATAGCATTTAGACACTTAAGTTCATAGGAACTGTTTCTGTGGATTTGAGGCAAGTTCAGGATAAACAGAAACCAATCCCTATATGAAGGGGCGTATATATTTCTGACCTCTTTCAATAGTAAGTCTATTGTGGTGTTCTTCATAGAGAAGTGGAGAAGATGTATGTGAAATAATGTTGGTTTTGAAACAAGTAATTCTGCAGTATGAATAAATGGCTACCTCCACTGGCAGGGACTTAAAAGAACAGTAGCAGAATTGAGAATCGGTGCCCTAGATTTCTGTTGCAAAACAGTTGCACAAATAACCCCTTCCCATAAATAATGTAGTACTCTTCCTGGCTTGGTTGCTGTGGATTGCAGCTATAGAATCAACTTAAACCACTGCCTATTTTAATATACAAAGTACTCTCTATTGGGGGAGGGGGGAATCTTTACTTGGTGTACTTGATTGATGTATTAATGTTAATGCAGCTACAAGACAAATTTGCAACTGATGGAGCTAATGTGAAAGATAGATTTAAAGGCAATTTGTATCTCTTAGGCTGCTTTGCTGCTGTATATCTAGGTCACTTAACATCTTCTGCAACCCTCACTGCTATTTCTTCCAATCAGCAGCACTAAGAGCAAGTATAACTTTAAAAATTAATGTAAGCAGTTGATAGGAATTTGACTCTTGCTCAGAGAAAAGATACAAATGGAATTTGAGAAATGCAGTTTTCTGAACAGGTAGAGAGCAGGAGTGCAACGTCTGCATTAAAAAAAAAATCTAAGACTGGAACACCAGCAACAGTAAGACTTCTCTTATTTGCGTGTTCTTTCTTTTGTGGTGCAGCTCTATAAAGGAATTAGTTATTGTGCCTCTGTTACGGACTGTGGGCAGCTGCTGAAAAGCTACAAGATTCTGCAGATTAGAGTCCTCCTTATTCACAGCTGGGTCCTGTTTACTTCTTGGGCTAACCGTATCTGTATGTTTGTCTTCTGTGAAGTTGGTGTAATTAAAAACATGAGTTAACAGCTCCTGTTCATCAGACTTTTACTTTGAAGAAGAGACTAAAAGCTTTATATGACAGCTTCTTCATTTGTCTGCTCTTGCCTTAGCTTATACCTTTACAGATTTTTTTTTTCAATATGTGTGCTTATGGATGTGATTACAGCTGTGGTAGCAAGTTTCATAGGCTTATACTTCCATAGAAAAGCCTTTGATGCTTCTTTAGACTGTTATTTTTGTTGGTGCTTCATGTAGTGGAGAGGATGTCAACAAAAAAAACTATTGCAGTCAGATTCTTGTTCCCCAGAAGTTTCCAACTGAGTCTTCAGGGTTATAGAAAAAGCTGTTTATTAGTTCATAAGTATGACTTGTAATTTGTACTGTTAAAGCTTCGTTCTATTTGCAGATGATGCCCCATCCCAATCAATCTCCTTTTCCCTAATGTCTTGCAACTTCTCTTGCTGATTTCATCAGTATACTTTTTTTCTTCTGCAAAAAATATACATACACAACAAAAATGACCACCTAATATTGCCTTTGAACATTAGCCAATGTAGCCTTTGGTGATCTGAAATTATGTATACCATAACTTGAAGCATAGACACCCCTCCCTTCCAGTATTCCACTGCAGTTATTCCATATGCTTCTGCTGTTCCTGCTGCAGAAGCCCAAAGTGAGTGGGGACACGTAGACTCTGAGATATAGGGCACAGAGAGAGAGTTGTGTGTCCTGTGGGGAGGTTCATGTGATGTAGGTGATACAGCTTCATCTGTAATCTGTAGAGTAGTAGATACCTAATTTATTTTGTAGGAGGAAGATGATGTTAAAATCAGAATGTTATAGTAACTATAAAGCCTGACTGCTCAATTTTTTTTCATATTGTTAGATATTCAAGAATTTTATGAAGTGACCTTATTGGACAATCCAAAATGTATTGATCGTTCTCAGCCATCTGAACCAATACAGCCTGTGAATACCTGGGACTTCTCCAGCCTTCCAAGCACAACAGTGACGTCAGAAACACTGCCGAGCAGCCTTAGTCCAAGTGTAGAGGTATGATATAGAAATCTGTATTTTATTTTTCTTGTTGAAATTATTAGCTCAACATTGTTTTCTACATTTCCTTCATTTTATAAAATATTTATTTCCATAGAAAACTTGCGTTAAGATCAATAATCATAGGGGATTTAATTATTGAAATGTTTAATAAGATGTTTGCATTTTGCTTAGTCAAAAATTTATAAACTTGTTTGTCAAATATACCATTAAGTGATCATTAAATTGGCTTTATGCTCTGAATTTGGAACCTTCCTGACAGACTTAGTATGCTTATTCTCATCTATACTGATGACTCTTCAGTCATCACTTCATTAATAATTTGGGAAATGTGAAGCTGAATCTCTCTGATAGTAAACTTTTCAATCCGTTCATAAGAAATTCTCTGCCACTTAGCTGTGTTTTGGAAGGACTTTTTTTTTTTGAACTACATTAATCCAGTTGTCACTAGTGAGTGGTGAGAAAGCTGAGCAGGAAATGCACATTGATGTTTATTTTCACTAAATCAGCATCTTCCTGCCCAAGTTCAAGTTACAATGTTGCTTGATTTTTTTTGTATCGGGACTATTATTTGTCTGCAAAGAGGTGAACTTTGTTTCAATTGTGCCCTCAATACTGACAGCATTGGAAAAGGTGTGTGAACTTTGCGGTAACAACTGAAGGCACTGTACTGTGATGACACATTTTGATGAAACAGTAGTAGAGCTCAGGAGGAACACTGGGGGAGACCAGCCAAAGGGCTAGTGCTGCAGCCTGTAGGGAAGCTTCTACTACCCAGCAAGATAAAGTGGTTAGGATGCCTTACTGAGTGAACTTTATCAGAGGCTGTTTGGACTGTGTAAGACAGTCTGCTAAGCTGCAGACCATAAGCAATAGTGTGATGTGCTAGTGAGTTTGTGCAGTTAAAAGTTCTTGTGCTTATTGTAGCTTTTCTGAAATTTGTTATATTGAAGCTAGTATGAAATATGTCAGAAATGCCTTAAAGGAAACTATAGAGGAAATCTAAGAGTTGCGCTGTGTTTGCTCAGAAAGTAAAAAATGGCTAGTAAAGATCAGCTTTTTAGCTTAGCCAGGGACAACAGTTATATATTGCCAAGAACACTCATTAAGATGTCTTTACATGAAAAAAAACGAGCAGACTAGATATACTATATTTTTTCGGTTTGTAAGTAATTGAATACTAAGAGATTAAAAGTCTAGTTGAACTTGCAGTTCAGCAGGATGAAGTACTGTGTCTTGCGCTTTGGTTGTACTTCAGTAGTGCCCATAGAAGTTGAATAGTTAAGAAGTGGTTTCTCAGAAAAGATCTGTGTCATTTTTGAATCTCAAGGTGAGTCAACCATGTCATGTTAATACATGAAAAGAAATACTTTATTGACTTAAGAGTGTGGTATAAAACTGTTCTGTTCCACTTGGTCTGCATAAGGCTTTGCTGGAGATTCTATCAGATTTAAGGTAGTACGGTGCAAAAAAAAAAAAGATCTAGAAGAATTTAAATGCTTGGAAGAGATTGACAAGGAAGATCTAAAGCTTGAAAAGAAATAATGACTGGTGGAAAGATTTTGTGCTGCTTAAAAAGTTGGACACTTCATTGGGAAACAGAATTTTCCTGTGTTTGTAGGCAAATGTAAAAAAGGAAGATAATATTCTGTGCCTATACAGTATGTATTAGACTTACACTATAGTAATAGGCTTAGGAAAAATGTTTCAAATAGCTGCACATGGGCAGTCTCCCTTATTGAAGGTCTTTAAAGGCAGCATGACTGTCGCAAATGGCTTAAATGTGGTTTTGTTTTTTTTTTCTTCCCCCCCCCCTCTAATACACCTTGGAACAGTGTAATGGATTTGAGGATTTATGTCCCTACGAAACCATTTTGTTGTTTTTAAATGTGCTCCTAATTCCAGCAGCTAGGATTGTCAAGCAGATATCTGCTGCTGTGAGATTTGTGTTTGTGTTCCAACTGCAGCACACAATTTGTGCTTCCCCTACGGGGGAAACCTGCTGAAATCTGACGTACAGGATAGGACATACTGTTAAAGCCAGGCTTTGTGATTATTCTCCCCCGACCCCCTCCAGAAACTGGGAAGTTTGTTCTATAGAAGTTTGCTTATTTTGCTACCAAGAAGTCTACAATAAGGAAGACTAACTTATCAGCTAAAGGGTAGTGTTGTCTTGTGTCGTTGTAAATTTTACATAAATTTGCTTGTGAAGGTGTAATTTAATTACGAAGCTGCATCTTTAGTTTTTATTTTCATGTGCTAGTAGACTGCCAGGAATACAGGGACATGTCTGTGGTGACAGGCACACGATGGTGGCAAGATCACAAATGTGTTGAAGAATGGCCTGATTTGGGAAATCTCACCATAGATGTAAGTGTGTGTTCTCAGCTGAACTGTTGGCCTGGTGCTGCAACTGCTTCTCCAGTACAGTCTGGTGGTCATGGTATATATATAGTGTTACCTAACAGAACCTGATATAGTGTGGATTACTTTGTTATTTTTCTAAGTGGCCCAGATTTGAACATTTATGACAAAGCCACCTGTCTTCAGATTTTTTTTGTCTCAAGTATCATGTGAAAGTCAGACAGTTGTTTGACCTTCAGTATGTGAAGGTCAGATGTTATATTTACTGCTAGTATTTAAAAGCATAATTGTATATATTGGTGGTGTTGCTAGTTTATGTGAAACTGAACCCAAACTTCTCTCACAGTCTCTGTCACCTACAGTAACTGTTACCTTGTATTTAATTAGTTAGAATGCTGCTTCCTTATTGTGGTTGTAGAGGTGGACAATTTTGAAGAGTTGTAGTTCACCGTTGGTTTCAGCTGCTTTTTCTAGTATCTGTGAGTGTCTTAGTTTAGCTTTCAAATATATACGAAAATTGTTATAGTAAACATACAATCTTGTACATATTATTGTCCTTAATTCTTTCTTCAGTGGCTGGTGTTTTTTTTTTTTCTTCTTCATACACCTGTAAGGCAATACCTTTCCCTCAATGTTTTGAAATTGAATAAAAATTGAGAAATTCTTATGTATTGACAGTTTATATTCCACATACTTATTTCTGTGTAGTACAGGAAAAATGATGTTTTTATCCTATAACCTAATGCATTTTTGTTTCAATAATACGCTTATTTTTTATGTACTTAGGGGTGGAATTTTTATATTTGGTTTTAATCAACCCAAGGGCATAACGATTCTAGTACAGCCTATGTTTTATCTAATGATTCGTTTTGCTTGCTGAAACTTAATAGAAATTGGAGGGAACTTGAGGTTTAGTATATTTTATTTTGTTCATTGCCAGCTTTTTTTTTTCCTAACAGAAACTGACACTTTTTTAGACTTATATTGCTACTGCCCAATTCAATATTAGTTCATTAACCAGATATAACCTGATCGGCATACTAGATGCACTTTGAGGTTATTTTCACTCTATTGCTTGCCAGGCTGGTAGGACTGTAGGTGATAAGAATGGGGACTTTTTTTTTTTTTTTCTTGCTTGCAAATTGTTAGCCTTGGAAGTAGTACCTTTCAACCCTGTTTCTTTTACCTTAATGATATATTTTTGCTGTAGTTACTCTGGGCCAAATGAGTATTCTTCCAGCTGACACTTTGATGGCATATGTGAGAGTTGCTTGAGAGTGAGAATATAATGCTCCCCTAAAGTGATTAAGGATTGTATTACAAGACTTTCTACACAGCTGACTTTGGGAATGACTTTTTAGCAATGTGTGCTTGTGTATATACATAGAATAGTGGTATACAAGCTTCGATTGCCTGAGGACTTTTAACAGGATGTAGCCTAGTTCTGCTCTTGCCTTCCTACTTCTGGACCAAAAGACTGGAGTTTGTAATCCCCGTAGGTATTGTATTAGAGAAAGTTAGAGCAGCAGATTGCAGTTTTACTGTTCGCAGCAATCTCTTTTCTTTTCCATGCTTTGTAGTTTCTGGAACCTTATTTGACAGGTTTGTGGTTGGTGGTTTTTTTTGTTTTGTTTTGTTTTTGGCCTCATCTTGTACTAGAGATTAAAACAAATAAAAAAGATATTCATTTGAGTGATAAGCATGAAAGGAGGAATTTTAATCCTTTCAGTACTAGGGACTAGCAAAAGAAAAAAAAAGATTCAATTTGAAAAGGACATAAGGCGCATACCTTTTTCTCATGTGCATTAAATACTGAGTTTAAGTGTGCATTGGCAAAGCAGCTAACACATCTAAAGCAAGTTCTCTGAACACCAGTAATCGTGTGGGAGAAGTATGTGTGCATGAGGGAGCAGTCTTTTAAGCTGTTTGCTGTGATCTGTAGTGCCATCTGTAGGTGGGACAACTTGTGTTTGAGTTAAGCTAATCTAAGTGTCACCTACAATATGGGAATTGGTTTTGTTTGCAAAGCAAGCAGTAATGTCTTTTTAACCTATGCAAGATTTTGATACTTTTCTGTAACTTCTTAATCAGATGAGCTGACATAGTCTATAGGACAGAACTTTGGATGTATGGTTTCTAGTGGAATGAAAAAAATCTGTGTTTAATCAGTAGCAGTTTGTATTCAAAATGGAATGGTGCATCGAGCAGTTAATTGGGATCTTAGAGATACCTGCAAATGTAGAGCGCATTATTAAAGCAGCAGGATACTCTAGTTCTGTTTTTCTGTTTCTGAATTTTAACTGCAGTATCCTCACTTGACCTTAACAACTCAAGTCAATCATATCTGTCGTAATAACAAGATGTTAATGGGAAGATCCCAGACCTGTTGCACTGTCTTCAAATACCTACTTTGCCTTAATATTTGTAAAGATTCAGTACTGGCTAGCTTGATGATATGCTGTGTCTGCTTGTTCTACTCCCTGTTACCATACTGTTCCTTTATGCTTGTATTTGTGTTTGTGTGTTGCCCATGATTTATATCAGCACCTTTTCTGCAAAAATGGTGTGCTTGTTTATCTGAGCACCTAATAGTATATAGTCTTGGGTCACTCAGACCCCAATTGCTTTCTCTGTGTTAATTTTACAGTGGGAAAATTATATTCACCTTGCTATGTATTTTGCCTTCAATTCTTGAAATCCAGGCTGTTTGTACAAATAGAAGAATATGTCTTGAACCAAAGCTAAGAGAGTCTTCCAGGGCAGGCTTCTGGTCAAACTGAATGCAAAAGCAAACCAACCAATCCACCCCATTCTGCTCAGTTCAGAATGCATACAGAAGCAATAAAAACCTGCTATTTCCAAAAAGTTAACCTTTCTCAATTCAGAAGGAAATAGAGAATTTACAAAAAATTATGTGAATTTGGTATCTAATTATGTTTTTTCATTACTTGTAATAATTACATCTTGCAGCCAGGTTCAAAGGTAGCTAGATAAATTAGGTTAGTGTCTTACAACTTTAATGCTTTCTTTACTAAAGGAGCTGAGAAAGTGCTTGCAGTGATGATAGTGCTTGATCTTTACTGAGTCTTTGAAATGTCTCCTCAAATATGCCGAGGTTGGGCAATTGACATACCCTTGTACAGCCGAGCTGAGCCTGCTTCTCTGGTTACACCTGTGACAGCTCTGTTATGCAGGTTTTTCTCATAGAATCTGAGAGCAAATTAGCATTTAAATAACAATATGTACTTTTAAATTTGTGGATAGATGAAGAAATTATTTATCTGTAAAATCAGTATTTTCCACAGCATTGTTTTCATTTGCATGATTTATTTCTATGTGTGGTTTATCTGTGCCTGAATTTTCCTTGAGTTATCTGGTGATTTTGTAGATAGAATCTCTGACATTGGAAAAATAATAAGCCTGTGAAGGCACAGAAAGTGACTGCCAAACATAACTTGAAAGAATTGGTAGAGCATTTAAGGCAAGAAAAAGTCTTTGTGTTTCTCACATGAGAATCATCCTTTGTTTCTCAATACCACAAATTGTGGTGAATGAAAATGCACTTTTTCGTTCTTTCCAAACTGTATAGAATGGCTGTTGCTGATTGTTACTGAGAACACTTGGAGCTGACAGGACAGAAAGGTTTATTTTCAGTAAGTATGAATGACATGAACAGATCACAATGCTTCTCAAATTCAGTAGAATAACAGTGATTTTAATGGCTAACAGTACTGTGTGGAAATATCTTACTTTTCAGTGCATTAAAAATGAGGCTTTTCGTGTGTTTCATTATTTCGATTCAAGTTTTGGTGTGTCCTTTAATATCTTGCTGTGGCTCCTCACAATACAATTTAAAGAAAAGAAGGTCCTAAGTTATTTTATTAAATTGTTCAATTGCAGTAATTTGAGTTCTGGTTTTCTTACCTGCTTCTCATCTTGAAAAAACCTGTTTCTTCTGATCTCCAAAATTTAACATATGCTTGCTTATTCAAGGAGTTTCAGAGTTTGTCTTCAAGAAGCTATATTATTGTTTCTTATGATAATGCTAAACCTCATGAATGTTTGAGTCTTGGTCAGTCTCTTTCGGATCTATTTTATTCCATGTGCAGTATTTCCTATGAAAAGTCTGCAGAAACTGCTTTTGGGCTAGGAAGTACTTCTTTATATACAGTGCTCTCTTCTTTGCGTGCTTATCCAGCTGTGTACTATATGTATGAAAATGTGTATTAGTATTTTTAATTTGTATTAGTACAAATTTTTTTGCTCTATCAGTGTGATTAGTGTGTCTCTTTTCCCTCGTTTTTTCTTTCCTGTGTGGAGAAACTGTTGTTTGTGCTTAGCTGAAGGAGAAAGTCTTGAAAGAGCTGTGAAGGCAGTACCAGGAAGGGCTTTTAATCCATCCCGGTGGTGCACTGATGGGTAAAGGACTCTGAAATAGCTTGGTTGTACATGCTATTCTGACTTGTGCAGTGGATGCATTACTACTTTTCAAGCATACCTGTTGAGACTTTCTCTCTGTGCCCTCTGCTCTGAAGTGTTTACTGTGCCTGTTCATGGCAAGCAGTCCGACCCACGAATCCTCAACTAAGAAATGCCTCTTCCCCACCTGTCTGGATTGGTTGCTTTTCCTTAGCTCAGTCTGCACTGGCAGCTTGAAAGAAATTGTGTGCTTTCTGTGGTAAGAGTAAGGGGCCTCAGGTCTTGTTAAAGGGATGATAGTGAGTGGGAGGAGGGGAAAAATGATGTAATGATCAGCCTTAGTTCTGAAAGAGTCCCAAAGAAGGAAGAGAATAAAAAATTGAGGGAAAAGAAGAAAGTGATTGACCCTGAACATAAGCAGTTGTAGCCAGGATTACTCTGAAGAAGCTTAATCTTGAACTAAGGTGGCTGAGAGAAATTTGAGTGATGAGAAAGTATCACTGATCTTTGCCCTTCATAGAGTGCGAGGGACAGAGTTCATGTGTGCTGTTGGGGGTCCTAAAGCAAAGTTGGTGCAAGAAACATGTGCAAACTGACTGGGTGTCTTGGACTAGTCATTGAAGATATTTCTGGGTGAGACACGGAACATGTGTCAAGTCACCTAAAACTGTATTTCCTCAGTTTCCTTTACATTTTGGATGCTTGTACTTTGTTAATTTCTCTGAACTTTACAGTCTTCCCTACGGAAGACTTGGGAAATTCAAGGATAATTTGTATGTGAGGTAGCATTCAGCTATGAGAATAGTATTTTTTTTCTTCCCCAAGAGAAAAGTTCCATCAGCTTAAGTGGTGCTTTTCTGCTTTCTGAAGTCAGAACTTTTAGACTTCTGAGTTGAGTCTTATCAATCTGAAAGATGCATAGTTTTCCCACTGATGCTTTGCAGCCCTGAAAACTTCACCTAGTTGTTCATAATAGAAATTCTTCACAGACTGTGTGGACAATGTAAAAAGGAAAAGTAGCTGACTTGACTTGGACATACAAGGTAAAAATTCTGGTCTTGATGGCTGAATGGTATAAGATTTACCTTGAATATCCATTCCAGCTGAATGGAGTTGTTTTTAATAGTGTGCAGTCAAACTTCTTTTAATGGTTGGGGGTTTTTGGTGTGTGGTTTGTTTTTTGCTGGTGGTTTTTTTTGTTTGTTTGGTTTGTTTTGGTGTGGTTTTTTTTATTTTGTTTTTTTTAAATCAGAGAAGGATTTTGTAATGTCCTTTTCCTCTCTGTCCTGCAAAGGTACCACCTGCCCACAAAATAAAATGGTTAAGAATAGTTTCCTTATTTCTTAACTTTTCTGGCCTGTCCCCCCACCCTTCTACTGTATATATGGTAGAGCCAGGGAATCAAGTGGAGTAAAGTGGCAGAAAACCTAAAGGGAGTAGTAAAAATGCTCAAGATACACACTTAGTATATCCTAGAGTTGTTTGCCAATGCAAAACATAATCAGTATGATTAGTTGTACATCTTGGGCTAAAAGTAAAATGATGCAGATGAGATTTAATAGTTTTGAAATTATGTATTGAATTTTTTCTCAATATACTTCATTGTGTTTGTAGTAAAGGTGTTAGTGGGAGACCTAAAAGGACAAGATAGTGGAAACTGAGTTAACTAGTTGCTTTCACTGCCTCTTGTGGGAAATGAATGTAATAAGGTTCTTACCAATGTATGAAACTGTCAATTTAATGTTTCATAGTATATAGCAGGGTTTTTTTGTGCCCAAGTGTTTGACTTTTCCCAGTGGTGCTAATTAGGCTGAGAAGACAATGCCTGTGCATACAAACTTTGCCTTGTGACTGCATTACAGCCTTACAAAAGGAAATGAAATTCTAGGTTAATTCAAGGCTCAAAATAGCGTTTCTCTTGCAATATGCATTACTCTTTCCTTGCCACTTTCTTCTCTCCCTGTTCTACATGGAATATTCCATTCATTACAGCCTAAGAAATCAGTTATTTTGCAGTCTGCAAATGCTGAAATGACGTTAGAGGAGGCATACTTGCTTGCAACCAAAACTATTTTTGAACAAACGCTTCTTTTTAGAAATTGTAACCAGCTAAGAAAAGCTGAATTGAGATTTTTTTGCTGTAAAATAATTTTGTATTGCATTTCATCAAATGATTCCCTGTGATGCTCATGTGTTAGGTAATCCTGAAAGAGGAGTATATGAAATAGAATACGAGGAGGTACTTGACTGGTATGGAATAGGATTTGGCATCTTTTGTAGGATATTTTCAAGGATAAATTTAAGTTTTTCAGATATAGGTAATCAAAATAGGTTAAGAATCGTTCATGAAACTTAAAGCGTTTGTGTTTTAGCCTCCTTTTTTTTCTCCACGGTGTTTCTACCTCTGAATGAATCCAAAGGGAAACCTGGCATACATCCTACTGTTTTGACTATTAAATAAGTGTGCTTTTTCTCATTCTGTTGAGATGGTGTTTAGCTGTGATTGAAAATAAACCTTTTAAATGCTTGGAAAGTACCTGCTATGCTGAAACGATGGATTGCTTATGCATTGTAACAACAAAGGTAAGATGATAAAGCTTTCGATTAATGCCTGCAATCTTGGAAGTTCTTGTTGAATCTTTCTTCCAGTTTTTGTCTACCGGTGATGAAAATGTCTTGATGGTAATGAAAATGTCTTGATGGTTTTCTAGTGTTAATTTTTTTTTTAACTGTAACTGCACAGATTGCCAAAATAAATTCCATAGTTGTTGCTAAGAACAATCATAGATGTTAATTCTTCTAAGAGCTAATTATGCACATACTGAAAAACGCAAGTGTAGTAGAGTGATAAATTTTTCTTGTAATTCGGCATTAAGACTTTTTTTCTATAAAAATTCACTCTCTTAATTAAATAATGGTTTGCTCTCTATTCCAGAATGAGGAATTCCAAATGATGTTTTAAATAACCTCTATCAGGACATGTTTAAAATAATCATCAAAGAGAAGAGGATGAATCTGGGAAGTCCTGTTAGGGATGGATATGTTTCAAGATGCTTTGTTATTTTGACATCTTGCTGCTTTGAGATGAAGACACACAGATAGCTTAGTGTCGTTATTTCTGTGCTAGATAAAGTTTTAATGTATGATTGTTTTTAATGCAGTCCACTTTTAATTGCTGAAGATAAAATCTGATGCATAAACAGAATGTATTAGTAGTTTGCTTGTGAAATACTGACTTGGTGAGATTGGTTTTTTTGGAAGCTTTTTATTTTCCTGCAAGTGGCAAACTATTGTTCTGTATTGCTACCTTTTCCCTGGATGATCAAATAGTTGCAGGTTTAATTTTTTTTTAAACAAGCTACTTTTGACTTCTAGCATTCTTCTGGATAATTTGAAACTTGTTCATACAAATATCCTTCTCAAAAAGTATAATAAAATTGAACATCTTTGAGAATGTTATGTGGATTTAGTGATAGCTTTTATAAAACAAAAGGTCAAGATGGTTATCGGTCTGTTTGACACAAGGAAGCATAGGCTGATCGGAATGGGTGAAGTTACCTTGTCTCTCTCACCAGCAAAGGAGTCTTTCTGGTGTCTGAACTGTCAGGGGTTTTTTGGAAGTGAAACATACCCTTTTAAATCATGTTTGATTAATAACATTCGTTTGTGGCATTTCTGCTTTATTTCTTTTAGAATACTCTCTTTTATACTGTGAGATTTGGATCGGATATTAATTCCTTGACTTCAGTTATATATGAACCTTAATTTTGTTGTACTAATTTTTTAAAAAAAGGGAAGGCAGTGCTGTCATTTTTGTAGTTAAACTGTTTGACTTGAGGGTTTTCTTGTGCATTTGTTTACCTTCCTATATGTACTTGTCTAAGAGCAAAAAAACAACTTATGAAAAGCTAAGCCAACAGAAAACATATTCTGAGGTGGGGGGGAAGTACTGTTTTCTAGTATGATCAGCCTAGCTCTGAGTGCTAAGCAAGTAAGACTGCTCACAGAAATGCTGCATGGGAGAGGAAGATATCTTCCTCTCTGCATAGCATAGTCTTAGGTGGGCTTAGACTGATCATGCATTTCCACCTGGAGTTATCAGCACTTAATCTTTCCTGCCTGTTTTATGGGAAGTTTTGGCCTCATTTAACTAAACGCTGCTGTAGTACCTTGCAACTTCAACAGAAGCTGTTTACTTAAAGTGGGTCTCATAAAAACTGTTTGCTTCTCTGTGAACATGTGTGGATCTGATGACTTGAAAGTTGTATAATGAAAAATACATTCATTGGTTTTGTGTATAAACCTATTTCTCAAATGTAAAGGAAATTGAATGCATATAAGGCAATTTTGAAATCGGTGTTAAAGAAATGTATGATGTGATTAGTAATAGTGTTAAATGCTTTACCTTTCTCCACCTTGAGTCGAGGAGCATTTGAAACAATTCATTGTTGTTCTTTATTTCTGAATAGAGAAGAATTCTGTTATCAAGATTAATTTTTTTCACGAATTTGAGAAATCTTTCATAATTTGATCTTTGATAATTCTGTTTTACTTAATTCAGAATTAAGATCTAGTCATGACGGGTGAACAGGTCCTTAAACTACTTTGTCCTGTCTTCTAAGGTCTAACTGGTTTACTTTGCCCTAATCTAGTGCAAAGAGTACTGATTAATACAGTATTTTTTTTTTTCCTTCTTATGTGGGCACATTTGGTTTGATGTAGGTAGGCAAATTTGCATCACTGCAACCATGGATACTATTAAGAGCAGGCACGTGGGCTGAGCTTACAGTAATGATTTTTATTTAAGTAACAGTTTTAAATGAGTTCACGGCACTTAAAAATATAGAATATGAAAAAACACTAATTTTTCCAGAAAAGGAATTTTTGAGCAGACACTCTTACCTTTCTTGTTCAGTAGTATACTTCCAGTAAAACACTTTAAGTGATGTAAAATTTTTTCAAAATCTATTTTTAGTTAGACTAGTGCAAAAGAATTATTGTTTTATACCATTTTTATTTCAAGATACTAAGAAGCACACTGCTTGGACTATGTCAGAGCAGTATCTGTCTAGTCCAGTACCTTGTGTTTCTGACAGCCTGAGGTATCTTGGGAGAGGGGGAGCATGTATGATGCATCAGCCTATTACCAAGGGAGACAGATGAAGGTTTTTTCAAATTGTTAAACTTAAGTCATGAGTCCCCATAGATTCTGGGTCACCTCTGTTCTGGGCGAGCACAGTGACGTGGCTGCGCAAGGCTGGGAGGCGGCTGCATGGTGCCTGAACCCAGGAGCACAACTACAGCCAGCATGGCTGAAGTTGGAAAGATGACACCAAGTTTGTGTGATTCCTGCACATTTCCTCACTTGGTTGCGCAGTGTATGGTAGCTCAGAGTCCCATTGTTATTGTCAGTTTTAAGACTTTCCCTCAACTTAAGTGAATCGTGCCTCCTTGCCTACCAGTTGGAAGTGCAAAAGGGGGTGACAGTTTTTTGTATTGGAAGTGATCTAGTCCAACTACCTGCTTAAAGCAGGGTCAGCATCAACTTCAGACCATGTTACTTAAGGCTTTGAGGTTTTGTAGATGACCTCACCCTGTCTCAGTTTAAGGTCGTCTCTCCTCCTGCTGTGCACAACAAGGGTCAAACCTTGTTTTCTTGGTAACCTCCTGTTAGATATTAGAAGGCTTCTACTAGCTCTTGCAAAGCCATCTTTTCTCCAGGTTGAACAAGGCTAGTTCCCTGAACCTCATAGTGCTTTGGCCACTTGACCATATTGGTGACTCTCCACTGTACATATTCCTGTATTCCAGATGTGATCTAACAAGTGCTTGAAAAAGCATAAGGAGAAGATATAATTCAAGTTGTAACCTTCTGGAGGTACTGTGTGCATAAAAAAACCTAAAAACCCTGGTATTGGTAGGAAATAAAATGTGATACAGGCAATTGTGTGAAAATGGAAACAATTAAAACTTAAGCTTTTACGTATAAATTTGATGCAGAAATTACTTGGTGGGCCCAAAGGAGGGTGCTTTCTTAAAGTGGAGGAACAAAATACAGAATTTTGTGAATTTAAAATTCTAGAAGAGATGGAAACACAGTTACATGGGAAATTATTACATTAAAAGCTTAAGAAATACCATGAGTGCTAAATAGTCCAAAACAGCCTTTCCAAGTTGGCACATGTGAATGATGTGTCATGATGGGTTTTGGCAAGGAACTTCATTTTGCCAACATTCCACGTCCTCACTAAAAAGCAAATTGCTTTCCAAATATACTTGATTGGATTGCATAAAATCATAGTTATCTGGTGAGCCAATTGAGTTGTGCTAATAATACACCACTTGGCTTTGATACACCATCTGGTTATAGTGTTGAAGAAATGCGTGCAGAATCAGTCATGATTTTAAAAAGTGGAAAAAAAAAATGGTGCATTGCTAACATTGGCAGTGTCAGCAGATGGTATGACGTTGCTCTTGTGTATAATCCTGTAGTATAATGCCATGCCAAAGAGAAAGCTGCCTACTAGATAGTAAGTAAGTGTCAAATCAAGGATGGTTGTCTGCAGACTAAAAGATTGGCTAACTTTCATTTGGAATAGGAGACCAAGTGTGTTAGTAATGTATGCTATAGATGGGTTTAAAGGGTATTTGACAAAACCAATGAGGAGTACAAGCAGAGAATACTGATCTTGTAGTCATGCCAGGAGAAGCAATGTCCCAACTGTGTGTGTATTTGTGGTTGTGAACAAGCTTTTAAAAAGTTTCACATTTTAATACACATAATGGACCTTGGCAGGGGGTCATGCTTCTGACACCTACGTGGCAAATAAAGAAGCCAGTGCAACACAAGATAGCATGAGAATGGTTAAATCTAGAGGTTGTAGCTAAAGAACTTAAGAAATACTATATTTTGGGTTTCATGGATGGAACTGAAGGTGGCTTCTTTGAGTTTTGAAGATGAATAAGCTTGAAAGTGATGAGCAAGAACACAGAGAGTGGTGAAGAAGTTAAAGGTGGTAGAGAGTGAGGGTGGAAATGAGAAAGGGACCTGATATGCAAAATCTGAAAAGCTGTATTAAGAAAGCATGAGAAAATGTAATTACTAAAGTTTATGTTCTTACTGTGTATTGATTATGAGGATATAATGAACTTTCTGAATTTAACTTCTTTAAGGGGGTTCTTTTAAATTCAGAGTTCTGTTTCTCTTAACGTGGTGTTTGGTACTCTCCCAACCACCAACAGTTTAGGACTCAAGGACTTCGTGTAGTAATCTTTGGCTGTCTGACGTGGATTGTCTAGTCTCACCAAAATGCATGTAAAATACAAAACAAAGGTATAAATTTGTGGCATGTGCTTCGTATACAGAGCATCTCCAGCTATAATCTTTGTTTACATGTGTTTGTTCTTTCTAAATGACTGCAAGTATGCAGGGTAATTTCATTGGTAAACTAAAAGCTATTAGAGTTGTGTAGTTTTTCAGGCAGAAACATCAGTAAAGTTTGTATTTGCTTGAGTTTGCGTGCTCAGAGAAACTGGATACCCCATACCTGAGGTGTTTATATGAGGGTGATGAATCTTACATGAAGCTCTTGAGTCTTTGTGCTTAAGTTCGTACTTATTTCCCCTCCTGTTTTGAGAGTAAAGCCTGCTAATTAATGCTAGAAATAAGTGGCAAATGAGTTGTATTTGGTTATTGCACCAGTTCTGGGCATGTTTGGTTAGGAATTGATTGGAGAGCAGGTAAAAAAATTGCCTGTAAAATATCAGTATTTCCAGCAGTTGAATTGTACAGCTTGTGGACTGATTCTGAGAATATGGTATGGAATATGTTTAGGTTGGAGATGCTGAATACAACAGTGAAAAAGGAGAATAACTCTCTGAAATCAATCCTATGAATAAGATCCCTTCAAAGCATTTCACAACTCCATTTGCCTGCCTGGAACTGTGTGGGTTTATTTCAGAGCAGCTGATGATCATAACCTGAGTAATTTTCCAGGTAGGATTAACGGGAGCAGAGCAGCGAGGCATTCATTCCTGATGAGTTTTGCTTTTGTCCTTGTTTGCTATGGGAGAAAAATTCAATCTGTGGCTTCATGAGTGTCAGTGAACTGATCTATCAGGTTGCTGCTACTGAGAGTGCTTCTACCTCCTTCTTTTCACTACTCACCTACTAGGAACCTAGTAGAACCTGGTGTGCTTTTCTGCTGGCTAATAGGTGAAAGCAGCTCATGGAAAAATCTAATGAGCACTAGAGCTATTAAAAGGTAGCTGCTGGGATGGAGAGTTGGAAAATATTGAGTGGTTACATTGACTCAGCTGCCTGTGAAAAGGCAGGTAAAATGGTAAGACTTAACAGCTCACCACTTTTGGAAGGAGAAGGGGAGGAAAGCAGTGATTCTCTCTGCAGTGGAATCAAAATGTTTGCTCTGTTTGGCTGCTCCGCATGAAACTGGACCCTCAGAATGAACAACTTAGGCATAGTTTCCTGTTGTAATGAAAACAGTGGGAGAAAACAGTGGGTGAATAAACGTAGGGTTGTTCGTAGTTGGACATATGGTCTCCAACACGACTCCTTCAGTAGGCAGAGGTATTTAAATTTCTTGATGGCAAAAACCCAAAAGACTTCTCTTTACTTCAAGTGAGATTTCAGGATGGCTGAGCTCACTGGCTGATTATCTGGTATGGCACTAGTCAGTTTGGTTTTACTGGATGGCACTGTGCTTGATCACTTCTCTTGTGAATACAGTAAGTTGCACCAGGGCTTTGTTAACATGAGGTGTGTGTTTTTGCACTTTATTCGAGGCTTACTCATAGCCTGATTTATTGTCAGTGGGCATTACTCATACTTTCATAAGTGGTGACAACATTACTTGAATCTTATTCCTAGACTGGTATTTACCAGAACAAAAAAAGTAAAACATTTGAAGACCTATTCAGGTGAAGACTGTGACTGTTTAAGTGATACTCAGCCTTGTAAGATTTTTTTTCTTTTTGAAGAGGTGGTTCTTTGAAGACTGTACCCTGCCACATCTTGGGTTTTGAGGAGGGAAGGACACACTTTAATGAAATTCTAATATATACTAAAAGTGTAACTGAGAGCTGCTGTCTTAAAGGTCAGTGTGGGCAGGAATCATAAGCATTTTCTGAACTCATCTAACTGCCCAACAGAGAACGAATAGTCCTTGGGGTGTTCTAGTGACAAACCCATATTGCTTGGAAGAATGATTCCCTCCCCTCCATTGTGTAAAAACAGGAGAATGATAATTACTTCCTTCTTTCAGTCTTTGTGTGTACTCTAACAGTGGGTTTACTTATGCCCACATATAATGTGTTGAGGACATTTTTGTTCTTTCCTTATCTTGGCGGGGCGGAGTGTGCCAGCCACCATTCAAGTTTATCTCAAATGTGCCATTGAGATGGAGCGCTCCATTGCAGTGAATTTTCATTCCTCTGTGGCCTATTCTTTCTTTCCTATTAGAAAAATAGTCAATGTGATTGATGCATTTAGCCACCCACATTTGGGGTGCCTTTATTACCTGGTGAAGACACCGCCACTGAGGAATGCTTTGTTGTTATGTGTGTGATAGATGATGTGCAAGTGCTGTAGCTCAGGCTCCAGAGCTTTTACCTTAAACAGACTCAAAAGGTTCTCCTGGGCACTCAGCTGCTGGGGTGGTGGGTTGGCCAGATGTGGTAGCAGTGAGCGTGGAACTGAACAGTCACGCTTCTTGCATCCTTGCACTTGGTTTTTATTTATCTTTGTACTAACTCTGAAATCCTTAGACTGTTATAATGATGAACTTGCTCCATTTTTCCTCTGTAATTAAAAGATGGCCTTTCACATTTTTAGACTTACTACTACTTTGAAAATACATGGTAATTTGAAGTTGTGCATGTTTGAATCATAGTATATTCCTATATCTCTTTCTAAATGTTTTACCCAGAAGGAGACTTCTTTCTTATTCTTCAATTTACTATTTTTCTATTTGGGGGAAAAAAAAAACCAAAACAAATTCACATGTGGTAAAAAGCAACTATTTATTACATGACTGCGTCTGAAAACCTACTTTGATTGCTTTAGTTTAGAAAAGTGCAATAATAGTTAAATCATGTACAGTTTAAAAAAAAAAACAACAAAGCAAACAGCCCCCTCAAACAAAAAAAACCAACCCAAAAATGAGAAGAAATGTCTTTTATAATCCTGCAGTTTATTTAAAAAAACAAAACAAAATAATGAAACAAAAAAAACTTCACAAAACCAAACCACCTTTCTGCTGCTACTTTTAAGATCGCTAATAACTCTTACTCAAGAAAGCAAAAGTAGGAATAACTTATTACATGAATCTTTTTTTATGTGCTGCTTTCATTTTCTTTCAGTCTGAGAAAATGGCTAGGGAATACTTTAGCTAGCCACTGGGTTTTTTTAATTGAAGCTTGACTCTTTATATGCTATAAAAATTCCAGTTAAGATGAGGAGGAGTGGTTAACTTAGTGACCTGTTATTAGTAAATGCATCTTAAAAGCCATTTGTAGAAAATTTCCTGGAAATAAGCATCACTTTTTGTCTGGCAAGAAATGCATCAATTTTTCTATTTCCTCACTTCTAATAGGTTGTTTACAGATCAGATGTACACAACTGGTTTTATGCAAGTAACTGGAATTCAAGTGACTAGAGAGGAGCTTGAGGTTGGGCTAGAAGCAGCATGATCTTTATAACTCTGTTCCTGATCTTATTTTGATTGATTGTGAAATACTCTTTGAAGATCATCAGGGTATTCTGAGGAGATGGAAAAGTGCCGTTTTCTACAGTGTTACAGAAGTGCCACTCCAAATTGTGCATGTGCAGCTGGAAGTACTACCAGAGCAGTGAGGGAAGTGCTGTCTGGGGAGGAGGAAGGGAGGGGGGGAACTGGAAGAGCTTGTCTTGAATGATGTAGGGAATATGTATCCAAAACTGAAAGATGGCAATAACTTTTCAAATGAGAAGATGTTGAAATGGGAACAATAAGAATTAAGCCGAAATAAATTAAAGCTGGAAATCAAAAGATTCCTTGCTGCTAAAGTAATTGGTTCAATAAAAGCCTTTTATAACAGTAATGTAGATAACACGAGCTCATTATGATGTAGCTGGATGACTTTAAAGATCATATTAAGTTGTTCATTAAGGGTTTAGGTTGTTGGAGAGACCTAGCAGAAAAATCTGTCTCATTTTACGTAATTTTGAAGGAAAAGCATCAGATTGGGTTGCATCCAAAAATGAGGATTGCTCGTCTTCTAAAATAATGTAAGCACTGTTCATAGCTTATTCTAATCCAACTCTCCTGTCAAAAGGATTGTGAAAGTATGTATCTGATGATGTTAAACAGGAAAGTTAATTTCAAAATAGGATTGTTTGAACTTCCTAAGTACTCACTGGCAATCTAAACCCCTTTACTTTTTCTCCCATTAATTAAAATGTTTCTTCATGTATTCATTCAGAGAATAAAATAAAAATGAGTTTTGTGCATCAGTTCACCAGTCCACAGCAATTTAGAAACAGCGCGTTGGAACAACTTTGGTAGCAGATTGTGACTATAATGAAAGAAATTAAAAACTTCCTGTCAGAATCGACTTGTGCTTTTTCTGGTTTTGTCTTTGCTTCGGTTCTGATGCTTGGATATCATAGTGGATTTTTTTTTTTTAGTTTGTAGGCTGTGAAGTGTATTTCTGTAAAATTAAGACCTTGGAAAGAGGAATATAATTGACTATAGGCTCTTCTGTTGCAATGCTGCTGTTAGGAAGCAGGGACGCTTTGGAGCAGAACTGGAGAAACGCTGCCCTCTGCTGCTCGCAGACTGCCCGTCTCGGTTAACAAAGGCGGGACAGTGCGGGCATCGGCGGTGCCGAGAACTTGGCAAGGCTCTCTTAGCCCTCCGAGATCTGAAACACGTGGGGAGGTGCTTTTAAAAGGTAGGGAAGATCACAGAATTGTGGTATTAGCTTTCAGATTACAGAGCTAGAATTAAGATGTTGGTTTGCTGATCATGAAGCTGTAAAATCTTGGTTGATCTTACTGTATTTTTTTTTACTATTCCTGTATTATTTTGGGAATTGCTTTATAAAGTTAATAACTTTCCAGATCTGCTCCAACAATATGCATGTGGTAATTTTTCTTAAAATTGGATTATCCCAGCCCTCATTAGCCTAGGTAATGAGTTCCTGTAATATCAAACTGGCAACACCAAACCATTTTTGTTTTGGTGATCTCTGTTTTTTTCTAGGAAGTGTTTTAAAGGGCTTTTGCGAACTTTGACATGTACTGTTTGTATCCTTTCCCTTAATTTAAACTCAAGTGTCCTCAGCAATCAAAGTATTATGAAAGTGTCTTCAACTCTGTATAATGAATTCCCTTATAACATCCAATAAATATACTAGAAATGTGAACACTTTGACCTGCCTTTTGTACTGCATGGCTTATGTGGACACTACAGTGTATAAGTGTGTTAAACCTTTAGTAATTTTCTTTCCCTTTTCCCTTTTCATTGTTCCTGTTTGTCATTGTATTAGCATCTCTTTAACCAAGACTCAAGAGGCTCAGTGGAAGCCTTGAGTTGATCTGAGTCTCTGATGTTCTGCCAGTAGTAGGTGATGCAAATTCAACCCTTCAGAGTACAAATACTCTTTAAAAACTAAGCATGAGTTCAGATTGCAAGGGTCTCTCCCACATTGAGCTTCCTACTCTCCAGCTGACTTGGTATTGCTAAAGGAGCCGAGTGTATTGTTGCCCATGTAGCAATAATTATGCTGTGGTTAACTCTTTCTGCTTTCCTTTGTGCTGGAATGTTCTTCAGAAACCACTGATATATCCCATCTCTCTTGTGCAGCAACACTTTTCTTCCTCTTTACTGCTTCCTGTTGGTTTAGTTCAGTTGTCCCTTGTGTTCATATTGGGCAATGTGTGCAGACTTTGCAGAAGTGAAGTCTTAGCTGATTTCACAACAGATACCTTGTACAGGTTTAAAATATGCTTCAAGCAAAGTACTTTTATTTTTTTTTTTTCTAAGAGTTACTCTCTTAGCACTGGTTTAGTTGACAAAAGTCCTTCTCACATTTTGGTTTTCATGCTTTTGCTCAAGTGCCAACCATTAAGACCACCACTTTGACCAGAGTTGGAAATATAATTTGGGAAGGAAATTATAGGACTGTACTGGACATGAGTTTTTTAGGTTCGGAGTTGCTCTTTAAAGATTTTTGTCGTCTTGGTTTTTAAAAAAAAAACAAAAAAAACAAAACAACAACCCAAACACAAACAACAAACCAACAAACACCTCCCCCCAAACAAAACTCCCCAAAAACTCTTACCTGAAATAAAGATAATATCTTTGAATTCCTTGATTGCCTCACATCCTCTTTTCAGCGGTGGAAGTGGTATAAAAACTGAAAAGAAGGGAACTGAGGCTTGCTTTGTTGTGACCTGACTGCTTCATTGATGGATCAGATTGTGATGATGTGGGGAGAGAAGAAAAGTGCTCTTCTGCTTCCGAAGTGCCTGCACTCCTATCAAAAGTACCTTTTCCATTAGGTTAGTGAGATATGATTCTTATGCACTACCTGAACTCCCCTTCAGATATATAAAACCTCTGGTTAATGACTAAAAAGGAGTTCTTTTGACAAAATAACGGTAGTGCAAAATTCTTCCATTTCCTCTGAACAGTTGGTTCATGGAAACAGAGAAGAGTATAATGTATAGAATGTATAGGATGAGACCAACAACTTCAGGTAGCCTAGGATTCTGTTTCTGAGTGTGACTGGTAATTCATCTTAAGGAAAATATTGTAGTAAAGGACAAGTGCCCACTTCAGCTGCTGTCCCACTCCAGTAGGCAGCTTCTTAAAGATTTCCTGAGATAGTGATTACACTTGTACATTTTTATTAGACTTTGGTCTACATTTGATTTACTGTTTTGTAGTTCCTTTTTGAACATTCGATGTCCTTGGCAATGAGTTCTACAGTAGTTTCTTTTGTTTGCTTCAAAACATCTGCTGGATAATTTAATTGTCTGCTAATGCCTGTGTTGTCTTAAACAGTTAATAATTGCTTTTCATTTCCCTTTTCTACGCCACTCATCTTTTTAAAGATCTATCATGTTCCCATACTCAGCTGCTTGCTTTATAAGGTGGAGAGCCGTGTCAGTTTATTCTCAAATGAACACCACTGAGTATCTTTATCCTTGCTGTTAGTCTCTGTACTTTTGATTTTTTTTTTTTTTGCTACTTTTCTCAGAGGAGATGACCAGAAATGTTTTCAATAGGCAAGATTTGTGAACACCTCAAAAATTATACAGAGAAATAATACTTTCTGGCTTTCTTGAAGTTTGTTTCTTGAAAATTAGAACTCTTCTTCTGAGCTAATAGTTTTTCTCCACTTGGTGGTTTAAAAACTCTATCTTTTTAGTTAAGATACTATTTTCTAGGTGTTTTAAAGGCAACAGAGGGGAGAGGGAAGGGGAGAATGACCTACATTTGCTATAACATGCTGTCACATTCACTCAGGTATTTGGGTCCTAACTCTGAAGTAATTTCGAAGCTGAAGTAGGGCACTATTTTCTGCAGCAAGGTATTGCATCTTGCCAAAATGTACTAAGAAAGAATATTCAGTTTTGAAGAGTTGTGCAATTACTTTGTCAACAGCTGCTGGTATTTCTTAGGGACTGCTGTATGCGTTGCCCTAGATTCCTACTGAAGTACTGTGGTTTAGAAACATGTTTTATATGCAGGGGCTCTAGGGGTGAAAAGTAGGATTGAGTCTAGGATCAATATTTTGAAAGTTTGCTTCATAACTTTGGTTTATATTTGTATCCACAGTTGAAGTTCAACTTAAGCTGCCAACATTGCAAATGTTTTAGTAAGCTTAAAAAAGATTATTCAATATTCATATGCTTTAATAGTTGTGAGTTAATAATAAACAAATATTTGTTACCTGTTTCTGAAGATTACTTTCAGCAGATTCAGACCTCATTGCCAGTCAAAGTACTCATGGTTATGTTTTTACTGTTTTGTTCCTTGTGCCTTCTCTCAAATAATGAAGCTTTGGAGGAGGGGAGAAGTAGAATTTGAAAATATTAGTAAGTGAAATATAACCAAAGTAGACTGGAGTAAGCTTGTGGTCAAGGTCATGGCACTTGGTAATAATAAAGTATGTAAAGCATCACTGTTTGAATTCTTGGCAAAGTTTGGCTTTAATTTGACAGCGATTTTTACTGTGAGAAGCATTTTAATTTGTGTTAGCTAGCATTAAGATAGTTCAGCCTGCTATAAGAAAATGCAATTTGAGATTCCTTTGTGGAGCTCAAGTTCAGTTCAAGTAGCAGTCCTCACACTTCTCACTTAAGCTGTTCTGTCACGGTGATTAAGTTGTAAGTTGTGTGTTCAGTTTTTAAAAGGCATAACACCACCTTCACCCCTCAACTTTTTTCAGCTTGGAAATTACTTATTTCCTCATTTCCAAGCTCTGAGTGTGTTACTGCACTGGCTACCATAGTAATGAGCACTGCATAAGAGAATGAATCTAGTAATAACAGAAATACTTGTAAAAATACTTTTTAAAAACTGGAGAGAATAGACACTCACTTTTTAGCAATATTGGCTCTACCCTGAACTGCTTACTCAGCCTGCTGCCCCTCATAACTATTAGATGTTTTTTGGTACTGCTGTTATCCCCAGTACCAGTGCATGGGTTTGTTCTGTCCTTGCTGCAGAACTTGGTGCATCTCCTTGTTGAGCTTCATGAACTGCCTTCTGACCCAGTCCTCCAGGTCAGAGGACTGTGTTAACGTCCTGGAATTTCTTGTGTTAGCCACTTTAGCTACCAGTGTCAGCTGTCAGTTTACGTGGGGTGTGCTGTATGTCGTCATGCTCACAACTAGTGAAAATTGAGAGATATGGGTCCCAGTATCTATCCTTGGGATCCTCCGCTCGTTACAGCTGCTAGCCAGGTATCATGATATTGGTCACTTCTTGAGCCTGGTGGTCCAGCAGATTTTCAACCCATGTAACAGTCTGTCCAGCCTGTGAGTCCTTAACATTTAGATGAGAAAGCTTAAAGAGGCTCTGTCAGAAGCCTTTCAAAGCCTTGATCTCTGCCTGTCTTTTCTGTGCATTCTTGCAACTCTCCCCTCTATGTTTTAGTTTCCAAGAAAATGGTGGGAGGGCCAGCGACCTTGTTGTCTTCAGCCCCAAAAGCAGTCTTCCTTATCTGTTGTCAGTTAATAGCAAAATGTAAATCGCCAGTATCCTTCCTATCTGGATTGAGGTGGCAATCTTAGTCCTTTCCTGTAAGAGGATTTGTATTTTAAGATGGAGAAAGTGATGGAGTTGCAATGAATTGAAACTGTAGGCTAGGAAATTCTTTTATCCATTGGAGTTGAGTAGTAGCATTATGGATATTTTTCCCTTTTAGAGGAAGGAGTCATTTCTGGTTTTGAAATAGTCAAATCTATTTAGAATGACAGAAGAAATATACCATGGGAATTTCCCCTTTAAACATTGTACCAACTGTGTATGAAAAGGTCTTTTTGGAAACAGTTGTTTCTTATAGAACCTAGTGACAGCCCTCTCTGTTCTCAGAAATGTATGGCAGATACTTGAGCATCAGCAGAGCAGTTTTGCTGCCTAGATGCTGTCCTGCTCTCAAACTATTTTATAATTGAGATGTGATCTGCTTTCAACTGTGTTTTAAGCAGTGGGACTGAAGGACTGATTTGTGTTTGTCTGTGGGAACAACCAGCTCACTGTCTGCAGTGGAGGAAAAAAGAAACATGGTTATTAGTATTGTGCAAGCACTTCGTTTCCACTGGCTATGAGAGGCTCTTAGCCTCTACTCTGTTGCTGCTACATCAAAGCAGTAGAGCAGAAACATGTCAAATTGCAGTCTTTTCTTGATGTTGTGTTAAGGAAGCGTGAACGGCTATTGAAATGAATCTGGAGTAGAATGAGCCTTCACCAGATAAAAGGCATTTATTATTAGTATAGTTCCTCTCCCTCGTTTTCCCTTGGTTTTTTTACCTGTATGCCCTTATTTTTCCAGTGGAGGCACAGATGTTTGATTAATACTTTAAGAGTTACTGAGCAGTAGAGCTACATTTTTTGACTACATTGCATAGACTGTTTAAAAGGTATTCCACTATTGAAAACTACTGCTCCAAAAGGAGCTTTTTCAAAAAGATGGGATGGGATGACTCAGATTCTATGCAATCCTTCAATAGCTGAAGGATCTTTGTATGTTATCCATTCTGGAATAAACCTTGAAGATGTCATCTACACCCCTCCTTCCCCCCAATAATTTCTGCATGATAGTCTGAATCAAACTAGCCTTCTGTCTCAGCCCAATAGGTGCTTAAGAAAAAATATGTTTTGGAGGATATGCTTAGCCTAGTCAGCCTGGGTCCTACAGAGAACAATCCAAAGTGATAAATTAGGTACTTGCTCCAGCCTGGTCTTTACACTGGGGAGAGCAGTCCCAGCTAATCACACCCTGCTGGATTCAATCTTTCCCATTGAGAATAGCCTTTAAAGTATAACCTCATTTGGCTAATAATCTTTATCGCTTGAGTTTAGAGTCCATCCACTTAAAATACAAACTGAGTAGAAGTTTCATTTACAGTGTGGGGAGGGGATGAGACAAGGATATAAAGCTTTTGGGTCTTTCAGAAGGTCTGTTGCTTAATGGGCTTTTATAGTTTATCAGCTTTATCTTTGGGTCTGTCCTTCACTAGAAATCTTTTTCAGGGTTAGGTAGAACTATCTAGTGTTAAATATGTGTACTTTTTTCCTCCTCAGTGGACAGATGGGAGCAACACATCAAAGGCAACTTTAGAATAATCACATATGTTTATTCTAAGAGTGGTTTCAGCAATGTTTTTGAATGCAAGGATCTTGTAGTTCTCAATTTTAAAGGACTTTTCAGGTCAGACTGGCACTGGGTTTGGTTGGGATGGAGTTAATTTTCTTCACAGCAGCCCATATGGTGCTGTGTTTTAGATTGTGACAAACTGTTGATTAACATTCCAGTGTTTTAGCTGTTGCTGAATAGTGCTCACACAGTGTTAAGGCCTCCTCTGTTTCTCATTCTACTGCTCCAGCAAGTAGGCTAGGGGTGGGCAAGAGGTTGTGAGGGGACACGGCTGGACCATCTGATCCAAACTGACCAAAAAGATACTCCATATTTTTTAACATCATGCTCAGCAATAAAACTGGGGGGAAGTCTTTCCAAAGTAGCTGTTGCTCAGGTTGGCCATCGGTCTGTTGGTGGTAGGTGGGTAGTCACTTGGCTTGCATCACTTGTATGTGTGGTTGGTTTTTTTTCCTCCCCCTTATTTATCTTGACCTTATGAGGTTTTCCCTTTGCTTTTGCCCTTCTGATTCTTCCCCCTTTCTTTGGGGGGGAGTGAGCGAGCAACTGAGTGGGCACTTACCTGCCATCCAGGGTCAACCCACCACAGACTGTTTCTAGGCATGTTAAATATGTTTGAAGTAAGGTAGAACTCTTTGATTTTAGGGATTTCCTAGTTATATTCTAATCACAGCATAGTCTATTCAGAATACAGTCACCCTTTTCTTTTTTTCTTCTCACAGATGTTACCAATATAATGAAATTTATTTTCTGCAGTGAATTTAACAGAGGAGGTCAGGTAGGCTTCAGTCTATCTGCTGCATTGACATCCTCTTTATTATGCCAAACTTGAAGTCTTGCAACAGGAACCATTTATTTTCAGTCCTTTCCTAGTCAGTTTTGAAGATGTTCTCTGGATTTTGGTGGTTTCCAGGTAGTGAAAAGTAATGTTAGATTTTTGGATTTCATAGTAGTCATACTAGCCATTTCTGTAACCTCTCACTAATTATCAGCAACTTTTTATGTGGACACTAAAGATGTAAAGGTGTCTTCCAGTAGTGCTAAAATACTTTCAAAACATCAGAAGAAGAGGAAGACATTCCACTTTGGGCCTTTTTAATTCCAGAACATGAAATGCCTTACAGAGCATGACTTTCTATAACTTTTTGTTAGGGTGTGCTACCATTTTATTTTAAGCTACTATCTAGCATTTTACTATACTTCCTCCTCTTTGATATTCTTAATATCTTGTTATATACATTCTGCCTGTTGTTCCTTAGGCAGCCTTCCCCCCTCCTCGCTCTCCCTTCCTTTGGTGGGGATTTTTTGATATTTATTCCCTTGTCTGCTACCTACTTTTAAAAGAACTTGCAAATGATTGATACCCTCAGACACATCTATCCCTCCAGTAAATTTGAAAATAACCTATAGTGTTAGAATTACTGAGACAAGGGCTGACGTGAATTATATCATTAAGTATCTTTGTAATCACACTTTAAGTACATAGGACCTCTATCTGGTGGTAATTGTCAGGAAGGTTTGGTTTTGGGTTTATTTTTTTTAAAGTTTTGCATCTGAATGCTCTTACTTGGAAGCCTGATTATTTTTGCACATAGGGGATATCATAACACAGACACCTCTGGGGTTTTTCCTCTAATATGACATTATATTTTCATCCTCTGTTTTGGACTGAAGAGAACTCCAAAAGCAAGTTTCTAAAAATGCCTATAATGATGGTCACTCAGTTGGGAAGCAAAGTATTCTTGTCTGGTTTTGGCTTGACTTATCAAGGCTTATGAAGGAAGGACCTTATCGGAGTGATGTCCCAGATCTGTCTTCTACTTAACAATTTAAGACTTGGAATAAACTGGGAGAAAAATCACAAACACCCACTGAAAATTTTCTATTCATAGGACATGTTCTGGGCTTAAATGCCATTGCAGGACAAGTTTTAAAAAAATACAACTATTAATCAAATTTCTCTTTCCAAAGTAACACTTCACCTTCCTCCTGAAGTTAATGGGACTGTGTTCAAGATTTTGGAAACTTAAGACATAGACAGATATATCTTCCATCTCCTAATTGTCCCAGAAAGCATCTTTATGTTGTTGGTGTCAGAACAATAGAAAGGATTCTCTCAATTTTTGAGTTTGGTGGTGATTATTTTTTGGGACATATGGGCCAGATTGAGTGGGCACTGCAAATTTTGTATACAAGAGTATTAAGCTCCTTAAGAAGGGCACATCAGCGTTCTGAACTAGAGGTACGACAGTGGCTGCCAGTTTAACTCCTGCAGATGTGTTTACCTGCCAAGCTCCCAAAAAAAGTGCTTCTAAGGCAGGGTTACCTGTTAAAGATACCCTTTAGAAGGGGTATTTTCGGCTCATAGTGTATTCAGTAAATAAACCTGTTTGAAAGTACTGTGCAAATTATTTTTCTGGCAATTCAGGAGTGTGCAGGAACAAGCAGTATGTTTTTGGCTGCTTTCTCAAAATTGGCTTGGACGGTCATCTGATACTTCAGGGAGCAAGAGCTGCAAAGTGAGAGACCTTCATGGGTGCTGATGGATGCATTCTGCACCAGACGTTGATTGTTATGAAACTAGTGTTCAAATTTCATTCACCTTATAGAAAATGCTTATAAAATTACTACTACTTGAGTAAGGAATTGTTACAACCATTACATTAGAGCTCTCTGTTAGTATGAGGTAATCTTAATCCAGTATCGAAGCTTCTTTACAGAGACTAATACTGGAGTTCTAAGTATTCTGTCAAGACCATACAGACTAAGATTATGCTGAGCAGAAGGTAAAATAGCTTTGTTAGATTTAAATAATTCTGCTGAAAAGCTGCACCACCACCACGCCCCCCCCCCCCCCCTCTTTTTTTTTAACAACNNNCTTCTCTTTTGATTGGAAGCTTTGGGGAAGAGGGACCTAATCTGGAGTCCCACCAGCTTGACAGGTGCTTGCAGTGATACTTGAGGGACATGTTCTGTCTGATGAACTGTGAAGGTTAGTATAGCCTTTTCCCCTTTGGTTTGGCAGTCTGAACAGTTGGTGTATTTGTCAAGTTAAACTTTCACCTACTCATTTCATTAAAAGCTCCAGGTCTTACTGTTTATGACATGGCTGTTTCCTGTCCTGTGTTGTACTGAGGATATGGGTGAAACACACAGATCAATGAAATGGGTACTCTGTGTGTTCAATCAAGAATAGTTGGCAAGTGCTGAACAGAAGCATTAAGTTTCTGAAAGTGTTGTAGTGTGGCTTTTTGATGCTGCATAACTCTTTGTTTCTCTCTATCTTAAATTCTACTGCTCGAGGAGACTTGGAAGTAGGAGCTTTCTTATTTTATGATAATAACAAAATTAGTCTTACTCACTAATGAAAGATCTTAATGATGTTGATATTTTTATTGTGCACATGGGAATCATGCATAAAGATGGGTTAATGCCCAACTTTTAAACAAAACCTGAAATAAAGGCAATTCATTTATGTAGTGTTTTCATAAAAATGAAACCAATCACTTATATTTATTAAAAATTATTACTAGTAAGAGTTTTTAAATGCTGTGAGTTGGTTTCTTTAGATTGTTCTATTTTAAACTGTTGTTTTAATATTTATATAATGTCAAGTGGAACCATCCTGTGCAAGAAGAAAATTTAGGTTTTTGGTTTTGTATATTCAGTGAATGCTGATTTGTTGTTGACTTATCTATATGTCAGCATTGGATGAAATCCTGGCACTGTATCTTGCAGTCTCCTAGTTTAAAAATTGTTGCTTTTGTATAATCAGCATGCAAACAGTGGGCTCTGACTGTAAGAGCTCAAGCTTGTATGTGATAACACACAAAAAAAAATTGGGAGTATTGATAGATAGTTAAGGAGTTAAGGCCATATTCTTCTTATCAATGGCTTAGTCACTGTGTTAATAATTTTTTTTGTGATTTGAAATGTTAATCCAGCCTTCAGTTCGAATCAAAGTAATAGTTAAATAAGTGGGGATATGTATGTAGTGGTAGGACAAAGAGTAGTAGTTTTAAAGTGAAGGAGAGTAGATTTAGATTAGATATAAGGAAGAAATTTTTTTATGATGAGGGTGGTGAGGCACTGGAACAGGTTGCCCAGAGAAGCTGTGGATGCCCCATCCCTGGCAGTGTTCAAGGCCAGGTTGGATGGGGCTTTGGGCAACCCGGTCTAGTGGAGGGTGTCTGTGCCCATGGCAGGGGGCTTGGAAATAGATGGTCTTTAAGGTCCCTTCTAACCCAAACCTGTCTGTGATTCTATGTCTCTTTAGAGCCCAAAAGTAGATTTCCAAATATTCTCTGTTCCAAATGCTTCTCTGTATGGTAACACTATATGTTCATATTTCAGAAAGCTTTAATTCACAACTGTGTATTTAAAAAGCCCTTGAGTATAAATAATTGTTTTGAACAAGTGAGACGTTCATTACAGTTAAATCTGTGGATTTAGTCAGAAAAATATTTAAGAATATATTTTAATTTTGCAAGCTTAAATATGATGTTTTTAAGCTTGTGGGCAGCAAAGTGTGTAAAGTTTCATCTTTTATAGGGATCAAGACAACTTTGTAGTGTAACCAATTTATTTGTTTACAGCTGCGAATATATGGCTGAAAGATTGGGATGTTTTTTGTAGTCTTCATCAACAATGCAGATGTAATTGCCTGAAGTTACTTAAGCTTTCTCCTCTTTATTGTATCTTACTGATGGAATCCTTTGTAGATGTGTAGACTATATCTTCCTCTTATTGATTCTTCTATGCCTGTGGCACATTAGAGCTTATATTTTCTGCATAGCAAAAAGCTATTTCTGCAACATTCAAGAACTGCTTTTGGCTCTTTGACTTTATTTGTTGTCATGAAATTGCCATACATTTGGCTGTATTATTTTAGTGAGAAATTATATTATTACAGTGTGATTACAGGTGTAGAAGTCAGATGGATTGTCAATCTGTGGTGCATAGAAAAGGTTGTTTTGTGGGACAGGAACATTCTTGCGTTTGTCAAGAGACAGTACTCTGTGACTGTTTTCCTTCTTGTGCTTTTTTCCTTTATGTGTGGTGTTTGAGTATGTGTTTGGTTGTGCTCTGCCCTGTTTCTTCAGACAAGAGACTGTGTACTGTGACCCCCACAGGCAGCTGAAGGAAAATAAAGGGGGTTTTATGTTCTTCCATCATTCTGTTATACTTAGGGCTACCCTTGGATTTGAATATTCTTGCAAGAAAAAAAATGAAACTAACTTGGCTAAACAAAGAACTTTTTTTTTTGTTGGGTTTTTTATAGACTGTTTCCCCTGAAGATTAAGCAGAGTGTTAGAGATTCTTCTTTAGTCCTGCTGCTATCACTGTACTTGCATGCAGAAGATAACCTACTGTGGGAAATTATGTCTAAGGCTATCTGGTGAAAAATTGTAGGTCATAGCACATGGTGGAAAGAAAACTATGCTTATTAGTGTGGAAATTCTGTCATCCATAGTCCTTAGATATTCTACCAAGAAAGAGGTCCTCATGCAAATGAAGTTTATTTTGAGGTTTACTGTGGGCCGAGTTACACATTTCTCTCCAGACATCTTGCCTTAGTTTTGGTTTCATCAATCTGCACATTTATATAAATGTCTTGGTATAATTCATGAAGTTATTCATTTCTGAGCTGTGTGGATGCCAGTTTTACACTACATTAAACTTTCTGCCTCAGAGGGTGCTTATCAGGTAAACCAAATGAAGTAAAAGAGAGATGAGAAGGCTGCTACAGGTGTAAACTTAAGTGAACAGTCACTTCCTAAAGAGGGGGGAATCTAACAAGACTTCTCTGGAGGTCTTAAATGCTTTTTTACAATGCTGCTCAGTACAATTAAAATAGAAGTGATGAAGCTTTTTGCAAAGGTTTGTTAGCTTATGGTGCAAGAGCAGAGAAATCACAGAAGAGTTTTTTTATGATCAAATTCTGTAATGTAATTTGTTAAATATATATAAATACATTAAAACCCTGTAGGGACACTTGTACTTTTAAAAAAGGAAAGAGTTCGAATCCTTATAGGACTTGATTAAAAACAAAAAAACTCCAAGCAAACCATTTTAGAAATAATTTTGTGTTTTGTTCTTTGTTGTGTGCTAACAAGTCTAACAAATCTGAAAGAGACTGTGACTTTATATACTTCAGTTTTAAGGGGAAAAATCCCCAACTTTTTTCTTCAAGTGGTTTTATTTAAGTGTTCACATGTACAGTTGCTTGCAATGAAATACTTCACTGAGAGCTCCGCATAGCCAAATTGCTGTGTAGTCTAGATTACATATGACTTCCTAGAGACAACTGGGGAAAAAATAGCAGCTTCTGATTTCATTGTGTGCTGAAGTTGGAGAATATTCATGTACTTCTGTAGCTGGTTTTTTATTGCTTTTAGTAGACCATTAGGAGTTGTACTCAGCAGTTAAAGAACATTTTTTAACACGTGTCAAATAACCTTGAATTTTTAATGTTTGAAAATGAGGATTAAATATCGCATAGCCATTCATTTTGTGGTCTGCTGACATTTCCTTGAAAAAGCTAGCGTAAACTGCAGATCAGCAAATTCCCTGCTGTTAAGCTTACAACTTCCCTGGTTTTATAATTATGCACAGCTGATTTTAAAACGGGTTTTCACATGCTCATTGGTGCAGTGCGAAAGCACCTTGCAGGAAGTGTTGGGTTTATCTATTGGGCCGTGTAATGAGTCCCTTGCTGCAACATCTTGCCCCTCCCCTAAGCAACCAGCATCCACCGAGCATAGTGGCTCTGCTAGAGTTGATTCTGTTTTCATGGAGGAGATAGCAGACCTCTCACTGCAGCAGGTGGAGCTGCCTTGGTGGATCTAACCCTGGGTTCTGGCTGAGAAGATCCGAGCAGTACTTTGGGGCTGTGAGACAGTTGTCACGTCAAGCTGACGCTAACGTAATTAAATATAAAGCTGACTTGAAAAATTTAAAAATGGACACAGGATTTTTTCTTTGCTTTTTTTTTTACGATCTGGTTTCTAACTTGAAGCAAATTCTTTTTTCCTGAAGGATTCAAGCTATTTATATAAAGGTTTATTTTTGAACACTATGGACCTAGATTAAATGTCAAATACAGGCAGCAAGCAGCGCTTACAGAGGCATTTTTCTGGAATCTCAGTCACGGATCGATTGAAGTGCACAGGGTCTGAAAAAATGTCTCCTAGCATAAAAAACTTGGATTGTTTTTCTCCGATGCTATGCCACTGTAAAGTAGCATGTACCAACAACACAATATCTTTAATGTTTGGATGTAAGGTGGGTCTATAAAAGGACTTTCCTGGAAATGTAAGCTGCATTTAATGAATGATTGCCATTATGTCTAATGTAACTGTACCTTAAAATTCTGATTAAATAGTGTGTATTTTGTTCCATGCCTTACTCTATTATCAGAGCTCTTGGTGATTGTGACAGAAGTAATGAATTATCATGCCTACTGTTTAAAGATCCCTTTGAACAACGTTTTGAATTTACTGAATGCTGCATGTAAAATGTCGTCATTCTTCATTAATCAGCATTAATCATCATGTAATCAGTTTATTGCACTTGGCTTTCATTTTCTTCAGCTGTAGAGAATTAAATACACAGGAGACTTGCACTGAGATGCAGGGCTGGAAATGCCTCCTGACATCATATTGATGGAAGCAATTGTTAGTGGCAGGTTTGGGTTTAACAGTGCCCTCGGGCATTTAGTCATTTTAGGACTACATCAACTGTTTAGGTTTCAGAGTAATAAAACATATATAATTTGGTAATCCTCAGAAAAGTAAACAGAATATATTCAATGTCTTGTGAAAAATGTTTTTTCCAGTAAAAATAACGCACAATGTGAAGGATACGATGAGAACACTAAGTGCTGGGAAGCACCTTTAATTTTTAAGGGATATGGGTGTGAAGTTACTTTTGAGACAGATTCAGAAATCTTTCTCTTCAAAACTTATTGTGCATATTTGGTGTTTCCAAGTCAGTGTTTGTTGTTTTTAACAAAAAATACTTGAATTAGATCTTATTTGATATATAAATCGGGAACAGGGTGGTGGTTTTTTTTGTGTGTATACACATATACATACATATATACATATGTAATGCATTTTTAGATATACATCACAAAATGTTGATGTTGAATAAATGTCACCCAGGTTGGGAGAGAAGAGTCTGAATTTTATGGATCTTTTGGTAGTGTGAATGATTTATTGTGAAACTTGAACGCTTTATTTCCAGGAGGGAAGAATTTGCCTTGTTTTGAATCCACTTAACTTTCATGCGTCCAAAGTGTTTTTTCAACTGAAAATATGTATATATTTATTGATGCAATTTAGAAACTTTTTGGTATAAAATTAAGATTTCTTTCCTTTTTGTGGAACTGCATGTCCCTCTTATTTTCAAGATACTCTCATGTTTAAATAATAAACTTGGGAAGAAAGCCACGGCACGCTAATACTATGTTGATTTTCATTTTGCCAGTTGAACTGCAGAGGAGAGATGCTGTTCACTTTAAGACCAAACTAAAAATATCCAGCACATATCCAGAATCCACTTTAGGCATTTTGTGTCGGATCTGAGCGATGGCGGCATTTTCCCCTGTACTCCCGCGTCAGCGGCTCTTTCTGTCTGTCGGAACGCATTAACGACTCCTTACCTTGCTCCGATTCGGCTCGCCCCGGCCCCCGGGCGCAACCTGCCCCGCGGAGCTGGCAGCGGTCGCGGTGTGGCTCTCGGGGGCCAGCAGCGCGGCGGCGGGGGTTCCGCGGGGCAGGGCGCGGAGCTGCGCGGGGCCCGCCCGCCGGAGGGCGCGCTGCTGGGCCGGCCGGGAGCTCCGCGGCCCGGCCTGGGAGACCCGCGGCCGCAGGGAGCTCCGCCGCCGGCACCTGCCTCTGTGCCGGAGCGGCCGGGCCTGGGAGGAGCGGAGGTCAAGCACTAAGTACAAATCACAGTCGGCAGAATTCTTTATTAACGTCATTTGGCAGCATGCTAAGCGGTGGTGTGTCTTGCAGACCAGTAGTTTCTTGAACGCGATTAATTTAGCAGTGTTGTGTTTTAAAATATCTTAAGACTGTTTATGCACAGGCTTTAATTGTCTTCAGATAAACATGTATTGCTGTTAAGACAGCGTGGGTAGTCTGCACTATCTACATCCCTGATGAACTGAGGGATTTAGGTTTAAATAGTTGTGACCCGCTGGTAATGCAGTGAGATTTTGCACTAGGCACTTTTTTGAAGAAAAGTTAGAGGGTTGTATTTCCCTAAAANAAGTGCTGGGAAGCACCTTTAATTTTTAAGGGATATGGGTGTGAAGTTACTTTTGAGACAGATTCAGAAATCTTTCTCTTCAAAACTTATTGTGCATATTTGGTGTTTCCAAGTCAGTGTGTGTTTGTTTTTAACAAAAATTACTTGAATTAGATCTTATTTTATATATAAATTGGGAACAGGGTGGTGGTTTTTTTTGTGTGTATACACATATACATACATATATGTATATGTAAAGCATTTTTAGATATAAATCACAAAATGTTGATGTTGAATAAATGTCACCCAGGTTGGGAGAGAAGAGTCTGAATTTTATGGATCTTTTGGTAGTGTGAATGATTTATTGTGAAACTTGAACGCTTTATTTCCAGGAGGGAAGAATTTGCCTTGTTTTGAATCCACTTAACTTTCATGCGTCCAAAGTGTTTTTTCAACTGAAAATATGTATATATTTATTGATGCAATTTAGAAACTTTTTGGTATAAAATTAAGATTTCTTTCCTTTTTGTGGAACTGCATGTCCCTCTTATTTTCAAGATACTCATGTTTAAATAATAAACTTGGGAAGAAATCCACGGCACGCAAATACTATGTTGATTTTCATTTTGCCAGTTGAACTGCAGAGGAGAGATGCTGTTCACTTTAAGACCAAACTAAAAATATCCAGCACATATCCAGAATCCACTTTAGGCATTTTGTGTCGGATCTGAGCGATGGCGGCATTTTCCCCTGTACTCCCGCGTCAGCGGCTCTTTCTGTCTGTCGGAACGCATTAACGACTCCTTACCTTGCTCCGATTCGGCTCGCCCCGGCCCCCGGGCGCAACCTGCCCCGCGGAGCTGGCAGCGGTCGCGGTGTGGCTCTCGGGGGCCAGCAGCGCGGCGGCGGGGGTTCCGCGGGGCAGGGCGCGGAGCTGCGCGGGGCCCGCCCGCCGGAGGGCGCGCTGCTGGGCCGGCCGGGAGCTCCGCGGCCCGGCCTGGGAGACCCGCGGCCGCAGGGAGCTCCGCCGCCGGCACCTGCCTCTGTGCCGGAGCGGCCGGGCCTGGGAGGAGCGGAGGTCAAGCACTAAGTACAAATCACAGTCGGCAGAATTCTTTATTAACGTCATTTGGCAGCATGCTAAGCGGTGGTGTGTCTTGCAGACCAGTAGTTTCTTGAACGCGATTAATTTAGCAGTGTTGTGTTTTAAAATATCTTAAGACTGTTTATGCACAGGCTTTAATTGTCTTCAGATAAACATGTATTGCTGTTAAGACAGCGTGGGTAGTCTGCACTATCTACATCCCTGATGAACTGAGGGATTTAGGTTTAAATAGTTGTGACCCGCTGGTAATGCAGTGAGATTTTGCACTAGGCACTTTTTTGAAGAAAAGTTAGAGGGTTGTATTTCCCCAAAAAATAAAATACTCTTGTCCTACAACAAGATAGCCTTTGAATACTGAGTCAATATTGAAATGACTGTTAAACAGTAATTCAGGATAACCTGTTCAGTCCTTTACATAAAGAAACAATCTCACACAAGTAATCCCATGAAATTTACGTTTTCCTGCTGTGTTTTGACCACATATGAAAAGAACATTCACAATCTGACTGTTCCTTCTTTGATATCTTGTCCTTGGCATTCTGGAACAGGTGAACTTCTTCAATTCACTACAAATATTTCTGGTGTTTTTGTGGATTTATATATGTATCTTAAATTGTTGTATCAGTTCTGGATATCCATGGCATGAAGCATTACATAAATACTTATATTTAACACTAGCTGGGCATTTTGACATTTGATGGAACACTGTGACCTAAATAAACATGTTCTATGCAGTTTCATTGAAGATACAATGTCAAATGAAACTGTCCAAGGGGGGGTGAAATGCCTTATGGTTTGTCTTAGCTCTAATTATTAAAAGAAAACAGTGGTTTTGAGAATGGAGCAGTTAGTTACTCAAAGTACTGAACTTGTGTTCAAGTACAAGTGAACCCCAAAGATAAAAAAAAACCTGTTCTAATATTTCAAGTCATTCAATTTAACCGATGTTGAGGCCTAAGCTGAAAATAATACCAAATGTCCTATTCTGTGGTAAGTGAAGACGTTCTGAAAATACAAAAACACATATCCTCTCTTCTTACATGATTGAAGTTTCCTTTGTTAGCCACAGGCTTTCAGCTTTTCAGTGTGAATTGCTGTTCATTTGCAAACAGACTTTATTTGGGTCTTGTAATCTGCCCCGTTCTTACAAATTTAAAAGTTTCAAGTTAACTTGAGTTCTGCAATAGTGGGGCATACCTCTTGTGTCCTTTTCCTCCATTTGGAAGGCACTATTAATTTCCTAAGTGCTAGTTTCTGGTTTAATACTTCTACTAGACTACAGGGAACACTTGTACAAAATACATTATCATCTTATTACGCTATTCATTTTGGATTAGTTTTGTTTTAGCAAGATTGGCTATATTGTTGTTTTTGCTGTTAGAGCTGTTGGAGCTTATTTTCTGCTGAATAGTGTCTTCATGTCAGAGTTGTGAAAGTTGGTTTGGGGGGAGATGTGAGGTTTAGATTTAGATTTTTCTACTCATCTGCTTTTGACATATTGTATCCTAGTCTCTTTATGCAAAAGTGGAGGCGTTGAATGTCAAACAGTGTTTCCCAACAACGTCAGTTGCTGGAGTTATCTCTTGCAGGGTCATTCCAGATCTTCTGAAAGTGGAGCAGTGACTGAACAAGGACAAGTATTGAAACTTGGGGAGCCAGGTGCAAATGGTCTAAAGCCACTTTGTTTTATCATACTGCCTGCTCATACTGCATCAGAGGGGGTCTGACCCTGTGAGCTTCTATATAGTTGTCAAATTCAGATTAGATTTACTTTCTAAAGTCTTCATTCTTAACCTCTTTCAAAACGTGGGTTGAACTTGCACAATGAAGATTAAAACTTATCTGAGGACAGACTGTATAAGTCAGGCTGCATGTTTTCCTGGGTTTTGTTTGTAATTTTTGTTGTTTGAAGTGTGCAGTAACTTGGGAGTAGTATTGCTGTGTGGGTTGGGAGGATTAAAATCTGGAGAATGGAAATGAGAAGGTCAATTTAGGAACTTCTATTGTTTAAGTGTTCTTTCACTCTTTTTTTATTAAAGCTGGCTTAGCACTGATTTTTTTTTTCTTTGTGTATAGAGAAGATACATGACTCTGCTTTCAAATTTCTTTTCACATAAGACAACTGATTGTGTATGTCTGATATGGATTGGATTTTGATACACATCCCATTTTGAAGAGAACTGTAGTTACTGCTGCCTTGCATTTTGTTGTTAAATTATCTGGTAGTTAAGGACATTCTTGCATAATTAATTTTCTGTCCATGAACATGGCATTCTGTATGGCTTGAATCTCTGGAATAACAGCATTGCGTGCTGTTGTGGCTATGGGTCACCGGTTTAGGGCTGGGGATTGTTTAAGTGTTCTTTAAATAATTTCCTTTCATTTCTGTTTCAGTAAGACTTCTCATTAGACAATCTTTAAAAAACCCTATAAACCCACAACTTAATTTTCTCTAGGGGGTAGATTATGTACGAATCTGTTTGAAATATCTTCTTTCTAAAATGTAGATAAGAGCTTAGGCAGACTAAAGTGAACCTTTTTAAGGATGAGTTTCCTAAAGCTTTTATTTGCGTTTTGTGTGAACATGTGATCTACGTGCTGAAAAACGGTGCTATAAAATGTCCAGAAAATCCTTGTTTGTCCTGCAGATTGTTGCAGATAGTCTGTTCATCCTTATTTTTGTCTAACTCTGCCTGGCCTGGGAAGAGGAGCAGAGAGGCCATGGGCCTGAACAATTAACGCAATTATTTCACTGCTGTGATTTTGGACCACCTTGTCTGATGTAAACTGGCATTAGTTTATTAAAGTAAATGGATTTTTCAGTAGTTTCAGTTAATAATTTAGCCCATAGTGTTTGGTGACAGTTCAAAGCTTGTTGAAGGTATAATCTAGCCTGAAGAAATCTTGTTAACTATGTTGTATACCTGCGACTGAATCCTTTGGGGCAGTATCTGGCAGAAGTCTGTGTTAAATATATAGTGCTTGGTTGCTTTGGACTATAAATTATGATTATAAAGTATACAGCAGTCCTTAAATCTTCATAAAAATAGTTAAATTGCTTGGCTGCTACCTGAGTGCTGGGAAACTTCTGAGATGTGCAGCTGAGGCACTCTGTCTGCAAGTTCAGAGCTGCTTTGCCACACCTGCCTCTCTTTCTTTGATCTATCTTGCCCATTGCTGGGCTGCCTCTTCTAATCTAGGGTCTCCCTGGAGCCTGGATCTGGGTGCAGGATTGGATTCTCTTGGTTGTAGGCAGAGAAATGGAGATGGGCTGATCCTATTCTCTACCTGCTTTTTCTCCCTGTTATGCCAGCGCTGCTGCATGTCTCATCTTGTTGTGAGCCACTTTAGGGAATTAAAGAAAATCTAATATTGCTGGAAAAGGGAACAAACATTCAGCTGGATTAGCTTGCTGAGCTTGCTCACCATCTGATGTGTGCTAGCAGCAAGGGGCAGGGAGATGTACAGCTTGACCAAGAGGGATTGAGTGGATCCTTTGGACAGTAGCTGCCCCTGGAGTGAGCTAGGCTGTGTTGGGAAACAGTACCTTTAGACTCCTGTGGAGGGTAACTTGCATGGGATTTTGCTTCATACGTAGCAGCAGAATTAACTTGGCATGGCTGAAACAGTTGACTGAATCCTTGTTCAAGGGATGGCAGCTCCTGGCAGAGGAAAGGCATAGGTAACTTTGGATGGTGGCTGTTGCGCCATGCCAGATCACTGTAATACACTACCTCAGTCAAGAGGCATGGTATTTCAGAGGTGATGATCCACAGTAAAGTACTGCAAAACACTTGCACTTCTATGGAGAATTGGCTGTTATAAGATACAGTAATTTGTTTTACTTGAAGCACTTTACATGCCCGTTGCAGAAATTACTTTTGAGCATAGTGTGGTACCTTTCAGAATAAGAAGTGTTATGGATGTTATGTTTTCATGCACTTCTTGTCCTTGTCTTCTATTTGCACTTTGAAACATTATCCTGTAAGTGTTTCAGTTAGTGTATTTTAAACATGAATTCTGTTTTTGTTTGGGGGGTTTGGTTTGTTTCAAGTTGGGAAATATTTTGCAAATAATAGTAAGGTCAGTCTTGTATATTGCATCAAAATCCAATTAGCACTTCATGTTTAAGATTATTTTTTTTTTAGAAGCTTGTAGCCCTTGTCAGTGCCTTGTATGAGAGAGAATCCTTTACTGCAACATTTTTAATGTTTAATCTATAAAGTAAATTCATGTTTGTTAGTGAAATCTAGAGCCTGCTTACACTGAGGCATGTCCGAATGCCTGTTTCTAATAAATGTTTCTGGTTTCAGGAGAAAAATCGAGGTAATTCTGTGCTTTGCCTAAAGGTGTTGACTGTTCTGTAAAGGAAGTTTAATTTTGATTGGCCTGTGACTATTGTATTAAAAAAAACCCCAAAATCCAAAATGGAATGATCCGCTTCTAGCTTTCCACAGGGTCTTGTCTGAGATGAACTGGGAACTTAATTCACTTTTAGGTCTCACTTTCCTGTATTTTCTAGTCAAATCAAAGCTTGAGATCTTGCCCGGACATCTTGGATCACAGGTCCAGCCAAATACTGCCTTCACCAGTGGAGCAGGCTCCTTTAAGCTAGCAGAATTCCTGCTTTCTCTGCTGTATTGCAAGATATTTTCTGTGCTGCTTGCAGCTCTAATGTTGTTGGTTTGTGGTGTTTTGGTGGTGGTTTTTTTGTTGTTGTTGTGTTTTTTTTTTTGTTGTTGTTGTTTTTAATTTCCAATGTGATTGTTATTTATGCATTGATGATGTTCACTTGTATTTTTGGCCAACACTATTCTTTAAACAAAAAAATAAGTCTTCATGTAAGACAGGCACACAGTGGTGTGTGAGCAGGAAGTGAACAGGTTAAGCATTACAGGTAACTGATGGATCATTTCAAGCAGTTTCTTTCTAGTTTATCCTGTTGACTTTATAACTTTGTGATATTGCAGGGCTTTCTGTGAAGGGCAGGGATCTTTGTGGTAGCCTGAAATTGTACTTGCATGTAACTGTTAACAGGGTTAGTTGTCATACACTGTTTATAAGTTACTGCCTTGGTGCTTATAGACAAATGGGTTACTTGCAGTCATCTACTGAATCATGGAGTATAAATGACTTCTCAAGAAGATTACTATTTTTGACTTACTGTAGCATGTAGATCTTAGAATTCTTTAAGCACACACCCTGCCCCCATAAATGTCTTCTATCCTAAGTGTACTTTAATAATAGGAATAGCTTTTTCCAAGTTGAAAAAGATTACATGTTTAGAAGGTTTTTCTGTTCCTTTAATGACATAACGTGCTTTCCACTTAAACTAGTAACATCTAGGTGTGTACTCTGGAGTATAGTGGTAGTGTGTGAAAGTGAATGTAGTTATAAAATGTTGAGGTGCATCTTATGGACACAATAAACCCTGCTGGAATAAGGTTACATGACTTCAGCTCTCAACTTTAGCTTTAACTAGCAATAAACTGCATGGACTGCCTACAGTGCCTCAGAACCGGCTGAGAATACCAAGGTGAAGCTGGGGTGAAGCTTCTGTTTAAGTTTTTTGGTAATGTGAGCCCATGTTAGCTCTGGAGTTTGGAGGTGCTAAATGAGCAGGTAACTCTGCAGACCAGAGAATGAGTCAATATTACGTGTGCTCCTAATTTCATTAATACCTTTTGGTAGGGCTCTGCAGGTATGGATACAGCACAGTCTGACTAGAATGCATCCCTGGTGGTGAAGTAATAGGTTCTGCTTTTTTAAATGGAACAGAAATGAATAAGACTGAGACTGTGAATAATGTTTTGTGTTTCTGTTTGAAGACTTACCTGTTGAGGAAGCTTAATCTGTCTAGTAACAAAGCCACACTTTTTCATAATGAAGCTAGCAATAGTGAATTGCTATATTGATACCCCAGTATAAAAGCTGAAACTCTTTAGCTGACAAAACCCACTTTTGGCAGATGTGCTAAATTGGAAGTATGGAAAAAAGCTTTTGAGGCTGTTAGTTCTTAAAGGCAGGTCAAGGTTGATAAATTGAGTTGATATTGAGAGTTTCTGCCATTAGTGAATGATGTAGTGTTAAAAGTGTTGTAAGGAAAAAAAAAAGTAAAGGGAGAAGTTCTTTGGAAAAGAGTTTGGGGACATATTACTGTATGCAAATAGGCAAAAGAAAATTAGGTAGCTTTATAGTAGTTCTAGACGAGACTAAGAGGTCTGAAACATTTTTAGACAGCATCAGTCTTTAAACTGAAAATACTAATTAAAACTTTTATTTCTAGATTTTATTGTCTTGAAGTCAGCAAGGTCAGATAGAAATAGGTTTGTGGCTTGGTTTTTTTTTTGTGACTTAGGTTTTCTGGGTAATCTTTTCACATTTCTGTGGTGGACTGATCTCTTTCTCTAATTGTTTTCTTCAGAAATACCGTTACCAGGATGAAGATACACCTCCGCAGGAGCACAGTTCTCCACACATTACAAATGAGGTGACAGGTCCAGAGCTGGTTCATGTATCAGAGAAGAATCTGTCACAGATTGAGAATGTCCATGGATTTGTTTCCCATTCTCATATTTCACCAGTAAAGGTAGGCATTTTTAAAGTTATAATAAGAGTGAACTCTCTTGATCTCCTATGTAGTGATATAATTTTGTGGGGGGAAAAAATACATGCGATATACCTGCTTCTGTGTTTTTATGGAACTTCTCATTTGTAAAATTCACTTTGTAGATGTTAAGGCATTGCGTGATAGTGCCAGGCAGCCTCTGCAAACAAGTGAGACTCATGTTTAGAGTGTTATATGGGACCTCTAATTATCTGTATTAATTGAGCTTTATCTAACTACTGTGACTTTCTGTAAAGACACTGATGCAAAACCCAGAACAGTGTTACAGAAATAGATGTGAATGACTGTACGCTGCCTTCCTCTGCTCAGATGTGATCTAAGCTGAAAGAGTTTTAGTTTTCTTGTGGTGTGTTGAATATACAACTCTACTGCACGATTCTGCAAGAAAGAAACCACATATCATTTAAACTATTCTGGCAATAGAGTTAAGCAGTGTGTCTAAGTATAATTACAAAATGTGGTGAGGCCTTTTCAAAATACTGTGTATCTTAAGTCTCTGAGGACGGTTACTATTATCTTTCACAAATTGGTACGTGCTGGGAAATCACCATTTGATAGGAAAGAATGTGTGTAAGAGAAATATCATCATGCAATTCATTACCATTTATACCATACATCTACTTGTTTTCAAGTGACTATTATTTTCAAAGCAATACATGGTAAAACAGAAATTTTTCTGAGATTTTTCATGTGAAAACTGGGGGGGGCTGCTCCAGGTTTCAGTTGTTTACCGTCATTTTGTGGAACTTTGAATTCTGATGCTAAGTTGGCTGCTGGCTTGATTCTCTCCTGAAGAAGTTAACAACTTTGCATAAAGCATTTATAAGCAGAATCTGAGGTCTTGAGGTATTTGGAGAGAGGGGTGCATCCCTGGTTTTGTAGGCCCTGGGAATCCTAATGGGACCTTTTAGAGTAAAATGTCTTTGAGCTTACAAAACTTCTTTTCAGATGATGGTTTGCTAAAGACATTGGAATAATATGGAATAAAGATCTTGATTAGCTTTGTTCAATAGTACATTTACTTAAGGAAAGTAAATGTAATAGAGGATGTTGTGTTTATTACATAAAATAATAAGTTTTTTTAAAAAATATAAATGTTAAGTACACTTGAAATTTCAAATACAGAGTTATTAGTTTGAAGAACAACTGTGAACAGTGGTTTTATGACCATATGCTGCTTTTTAAGAAATGCTGCAGAGGGCAGTACAATCAGATTTTGAGGAATATCTTCTTTTATAGTAAGCCCTCTGCAATCCAGAACAATAATACGGAACATGAATAGAAAACAGTGAAGAAGGTAGATCTCACCTGGTTTTAACTAGTTTACATTTTGTTCTTGAGAAACTCTCAAAGTTTCTAGGACTTAAAGCAGCTTTTACAACTTAGTTGGACAGGTGGATGGTTTTCAAATGGCTGCTTTTAATGACCAGAAAAAAAATATGTGGATCCCAAATTTTTGCAGGATGAGCATGTGACTACTATTTATCAAATGTTCCACACTAACTGCTGTAGTAACTCAAGGTGGTTTACCTTCTTGACAGAGGGGTGGGCTGCTGTGGATTTAGGTTGAGGTAAGATATTGCGTGTTTGCAATTAGCATGAAATAACTGATGCTAGCTGTACTGATTTAAAGTTTAAACTTGGGACAGGGCTTATGGGTTTTGTCTGGTTAGGGTGGAGTTTTGTCAGTTTAGGAATAAATGTATACTTTGTACATCTCAAGCATCAAAGCAGTGAACTTGACCTGGGAGATTTTGTGTCCCCAGTTCCCTGTTTACCTCTTTACTGTGTGAAGTGGAACTGTTCTTAATTCTGTAAAACAGCTTTTTTGAATGTTTAATGGTAGAGAATCATGAACAGATTGTGAAAATAGTCAAACTTCAAATTCTTCACAAATTTTCTGTCCCAGACATTTAAATAATATTTTCAGGTATGTAGGCAGCTAGTATTAGAATTTCTTCAGTATGAGGTTTCCAAATTCCTCATAGAAACTTGTGATTACAATGTGGGGTTTCTTGAGTTATGAAATAAAATGTGATTGAGTTGAACTGACTTTGTAATTGAAGCAATACATTGCTACCAAGATTGACCACTAGATGGTGATGCTACAAAAGGATTTATTTCAATTGTTGTTGATTTTAGCTTCTCTATTGTATCTTCAGATTGATTTATTTTAATTTAACATTTGTTAAATAGCTCCAACTGAGTGAAATCTGTCATAGATATGATAGCAAACAAATTTTTAAAATGTGGGGTGGGAGTTGGAGTTTTCTGTCAAGGGAAAAAAAGCTTTGAGTAATAGATTATTACAAGGCTTTAAAATAATGGCTCATGATATAAAAAGACAAAAAATCTATCTTAAATTGCAGTATTCTTCATTTAAAGTAATCTGTGCATGAAAAAATATTTTATTTATAGTTCTATACTTATGATATAGCATGGCATTTCAATATTGAAGTGTAGACCCTGATTGGGGCTTGTATATATTTCTGTATTATACGTTGGTATTTGGGGCTATTAATTCACTGGTATAATACAGAAGCTCCAAAGAAAGCATGCAATAATTTGTAAGCTACTAAATGTATCTTGCACTGGAAAGATACACAATGACTAGTTTGATAAATGTTAATCTTTATCCTGCTCTTTAATAAATTCTTAGTATTACAATATTCACCGCAGTTCCATTATATCCACAATTCCCATTCAAAATTTGTATGAGGCTGTTCTTAGAGAGTTTTCCAAGTATTTGATAAGTTTATAAATAATATGGTGTGGCTGCCTGCAGTAACAGGAAGCTAGACTTACTGATTTAGAAAAATCTGTTCAGTTCTCTTTTTCATTAACCAAATCTCTTTTGCTGATCTATCTCTGGAGATTTTCACCATGGCACCAATCTTCAGCAGGTGTGAGAAGCACTTGCACTTGGTTTGTTCCTTACACACATCGCAGACATTGAACAGCAGACCATAAATGTTTTGATTGGAACATTATACTAGGTTTATTAGTCTAGTAAGGTATCTAAAACTGCTTATTCATGCTATATGGTAAAATTTTAATTTAATAGGTATTCTACTGGTTAGATATTGGGTATTGTAGAATAACTTTGTGCAATCATCAGTGAAGTAGCAGAACAATCCAGGAATTGAGAAACAGGTTTAGGGGGGAAGTATGTTAATCTTTAACTTATAGTTACATAATTATGGACTCTTGAACATATTTCATTCAACACAGCTGCCTACTTTACTGTTCTCCCATGTTCTGAAATGATGAACTTTGTATAGCTGGTGCTGGGAAAAGACAATATAGCGCAGGTCAGGCTTCAGATAACTCATTAAAAATTCCTACTTCCCTATATCAAAGATCTTTATATAAAAAATATTTTAGACATGTAGATTAATGCTGCTTGCCCATTTAAAGCACAGTGGTGAAGTCTTTTGTGATATATAAACTTATTTCAGTGAAGAAAACTGTGACTTCATAATACTTACATCATTAAATGCACATTGGTTACTGTTTTCCTGTCTTTGAACAGTAAAGTATTTCAAACTAAGGTGAAATACTGTTCCCCATTCAAAAAGGTGAAAGTTTTACCCCCAAACTTTAACTACAAGAATCTTTTTGCCCAGGTGAAGCATCTGGTGCTGGGTTTGAAACTAATCTCACAATACGTTGAATACCTTTGAACCAGTAGCTTTGCCCTACGTCAGTGCCTCTCTGCTTTATCTGTGCTTACCTGGCAGTGTCAGATCTGGGAGAAATTAAACTTATTCAGGCTCAGTTTTCATTAGAGTGATAACAGTCCTTTATTAAAATAAAAATGGTAAAATGGAGTTTACCTTCTTTGGCTCTATGAATCTCTGAACTGTTGGAGCTTGGGATGGTGTAGGGGGAAGGGTTACTCTATGCTTACACTGTCAGTTACTGAGACAGGCAGTGGGTTAGTTGGGCATTTTATTTGACCTAGTGCTGTGATTATGTACTTGTCGGGTAGGAAGTAAGCTCTTTCAGCCTTACCTTTCCTTTTACTTGGAAGTAGTGGCCCCTGTTTCTGTGCCAGACACCCCATACTTCGTGTAGTGTACTCATGGTTTCAAAAAAGGTGCTGAAATTATCTATCACTGGTACCCAAACCTTCTACGTGACTGGCTTTGTAATCCTAGTACAGCAGTCCAGTTGACTACATGCACTGTAGTTTTACTCTTGTGAAATAAATGTGCCCACTTAGTGTATGCCTGCTTTTTTTCACATCTTTAGACATCTTTGGAAAAGTATTTCCAGGACCTAATAGTATTTAATCTGAATGGTTTTAAATTAATTCTGATATGAAACTGCTTATCTATTAGTGCTGCAATGCTGCATAACAGTCTACTTAAACTGACTGTGGTATCACAGGAGTAAAATATGGTAAGGTGTTACTTGTTCTTAAAAATAGCATCCAGAAGGGAGAGGAGAAATGAGAACTCACTTGAGTTTCTGTACTGGCAAAACACAGTGAAACTATTCTAAAGAGCAGAATCAATGAGTGTGTGGAGAAATTACAGATGGGAAAGCAATGAAAGCATTGTAAAGAGAAGTTCTGTGGCACAAATGTGCATTAAAGATCATCCTGGTGATGGAGATTTCTAGGTTTTCTTAAATGCACATAATAGAATTCCTCAAAAAACAGCTTACAGAGAAATTTAAGCTGCCATGGAATAAGAAAAAAACCCAACCCATCACTTGGGATTTAATTGTTTTTAAAAAACCCAACAAACCACCAACAAAATGAAAGCAAAGGATAAGAAGGAAGATCAATAATCATGATGGATGGAGGTTACCAGAAGCATCTCAGAATAACTTGTGTTCTCATTGCATCATCTCAGAGGAATGAGAGTTCAGGGTTATAACAGATTAATGGAATAACCATCTCAGTAGTCAAGTTACAGTCAAAAAGGCAAATGGAATATGAGGAATATCTGGAGAAGCAAATGGGAATAAAACAGCATTATTCTATCACTCTAGAAATCTGCTCTGTGTTATCTTGATGAAGAAAGCATATCAATCTACAAATGGTTCACAGGAGAAAGGTGTAAGTGGTCAGAGGCGGGGGCAGCCTCTGTACTATGAAAGATCAATCAGTTTGACTCCTCAGTTTGGGAAAGAGCTGAGTCAGGAGATAGCAATAAAACTACAGTCACTAAGGTTGAGTCACTAAAATAATGAAAATAACTAGGGAATGGTTATTTCAGAAATATACATTTATATTCAGAAATATAAACTAGCAAGTGATAGCTGTTTCATAGCCCCTAAACATAGTGATTTACAGTCAGCTTCTGACTTTAGAATAATCTTTCAGCTACTGATAGTCTTTTGGTTTTTAGCTAGGCCAATAAAGGTATTACAGCATACATTGCTTGTCTCTTCTACCCTTGTTGTTCAACTGGAAGCAAGCACCTTTATTTAACTGCTTCCCATTAATCTGTATGAGAAATAACTGCTTGTATATATAAATGGGCATATACACACATGCTTCCTTTAATGCAGGACAACCTCCTTTCCCTGTGAACCTGAATCTTGTGCTAATAGACTTAATAGATTCCCTTCTCTTTATCTCCTGGTGTGCCTTCCCTCCAACTCAGGTTAGGTGAGATTACCATGAAGATGCTATTTCCATTTAGAAATTAAAGATCGGTTGACATGTAATTTGCAAGATTGGTTGTGACTGTAAGAAAGTTACTTTTTTCCTAAGTGGAGGCCTTTCTAAAGCATTATGAAATCTTCAGCAGGAAGGCAGTACCTCTGGAGTTAGGAACATTCCTAGAATAATGGAAATTATAAAGAAAAACTTGAACATACCCTTAGAAATACTCATTTTTAGACTAGCATCATACTTTGGTGGTCACTTTTGAGAGGAGTGCTATCATTTTTAATTAAAATGCCTTGCCAAGTTCTTGATAGGTTAGTACCCTTGAACTTCCTGTAATTGAAGAATATACAAATGTCTGCAAAGGTGTCAGTTTGTGTCCTAGAGTACGAAGCAGTTGGCCAAATCTGCCCCTTTCTCAGTATGGATCTGCTCAACAAATTCTTGTCAACAGACAAGGAAGAAAAACTGTAACAGATGGACCATGGATTAATCCAAACATTAGAACAACCTAAGATACAGTAATCAACATCAAGTCTTCTTAATAACTGGTTATACTCTTTTCGCCTGAGATTTTCTCTGAGCTCTCAGTGCAGTTGGGTTCATTTTCATGACTGAAGACAGGCCAAAGAAACCTGCATTAAACACAGGATGTTTCTGTCAGTCTGGCTTGCCAAAAAGATGGGCAGGAGATTCATGAACAGGGTACAGAAGACCAGGCAATTTAATCTGCTCAGATTGGTAGGTTGTCTGAGGTGTAGTATGAGTAATAATGTAATAATCTTTTATATTCAATATTTATACTAAAATGTGTCATTATAGAATAATTGTGCTGGGGTGTTTACGTATAAGGTAGTTTCAGCAGTAAAGTATCTCCTTTTTCTATTGACCATGCAAATCCCACTTGATCAAGGGCTATCCTTTCTGTACTGTCTCTCAACTAAAAGAGAAGATCGGCTTTCTAACCTATCTTAGCAGAAAGGGTTAACGATTTCTTTTTCCACAGTGTCCAATTTGAGTAGTGTACTCCTGGGCTTTGGCTTAGAGTATTGCATATGCTTGTTAATGAAACTTAAATTTGTTATGCCAGTAAAAATTTATTAAATATAGAATTCTGAAACATGTAAAAAAGTAAACATGAATTTATATCTGCATTTTCAGTGGTGTTTTTTGTTCCCCTACCTGGAGAGTTAAAGTTGCATAGTCTGTATTTGAGTATTTAAATTGAGTTCTGCACATTTCTTTTGTGTCTATTTTTCTGGTAAAAACCTGAATGATACTCAAAATAAAATAAGTCCCTGCCATTGTTCTAGGTGATTCTTGAATTTTCTTTATTAAGTATGTTGGTTCATTTCTTTAGGATCTGTGCTTATTTTAGCCAATATTATGGTTAGCAGGATGGTAATAAAACTAATATAAGACTTTTCAAATGCTTCAGGGGTTTTGTTGTTATTTTTAAAAAAGGGTAATTGAGATATAACTGCTGTTTGCATCCACAGTTGTTGTTGCTGTGCATTTTTAATTTCAAGGTATGCATGCTGCTTGTAAAAGTATGTCCAGGAAAACTTTGTCTTTGAAATTAAAATATGGCATTATGTCATGTTGTAAGTTGTCCCATCAAGCTGATAATAAGAATTGTCTCAGATACAAAGTCACTTGGAATAAAGTTCCTCTATTTGATGTTAATGTTTAAATTCACCCTTGTTTTTACTCCCACCCATTGTTTTTTCTAACTGCCCAAGCAACCATTCTTCTAGTCTGGGGTCCATTGCATTATCCTGATGTTGTACCATCTCTAGAGTTATGCCTTTTATCTTCAGGTTGCTTTGTAACTTGTAAAAATCAGGATTTGTCTCATCACCACAGCACAGGCTCCTTCTACAAATAACTGCAACTGTATCTTCTTAGGCATCAGCAAATCTTGCTCAGTATCACTGACATCCATATGGAGTGTAGGTGACACAGATTGCTGTCTTGTATCACCAGCGTGATTGCATAACCTCTTTCTGAAGTACTTTCTGGATTTCTGTCTCCTTTGAAATTAAATCATCATAGCTTCACTTTCAGGGTGTTTTTTTTTTTTTTGTCCGTATGAGCCTTTCCTGAAGTACTGATTTCCAAAGTCTCTTTGTAAGTGATGCCATGGTTGATTGTTGGCTGGGTGGGAATCATCCCTAAAGGAAGCTGCCTTAAAATGCAGCAAACCTGTCTCATCTTCAGGCAGATTGATATCACAGCAAGAAAAATAGGTACTTGGTGGATTGCTTCTGTGTATTGCATTGTTTACTTTCAGAATTTTAAACAATACTCCCCTAAGCGAGCCTGAGTTTTTGGACCATATGGAGATATATATATATATATCTGTAAAAAATTCTTAAACATTTTTTTTTAAAGTTATACTAATATTCTTGTGCTCTCAGATCTTTTAAAAATGTACAGCAGTGTTGTCGTGCAAGGCCATATGTAGAAAAAAGTAAAAAATATTTTCACTTTGACTCTTTATAAAAAGACTCAGAATTCAAAGCATGTGATTTGTAGCTTGTTCCAAACATCTTCAATCATAGCCAGGGATTAAGAAATTTCTCCAGTAATAAATTCATAGGCATTTTTCAGAGTAGGTATTTTCTTCACGTCTGGAAAAAGGCAGGGCTCAGGTAGGGCTGCAGTCTTCCCATGAGAAGAATTCACATTATAAAAAGCTTGTGCAGTTAAAAAGATCATTGCATCTACTATGTCTCAAGCATTTCTTTATCTCCATTATTGATCTTATGAACGTAGCTTTGAGGACACTGCACAAGTCAGACTGAGTTTCATATAACTTAAAGTGATAAGCCATTGTATTTTATGAATATTAATAATGTCTGTCTGAAAGATGTACTCAGAATATTTGTATGTGATATATTATTGAGCTGTACTAATGACTAGAAGTAAATGGTGCATTGATCTTATTACCACAGTTTTAAATTACTGTACTTATTATTTCTGCTTGTAATGTAAGCTGTCAGGAAAAATTTGTTACACAGAATAGGATTGCTGTCAGTAAGAATTTAAGCAGAAGAGTATATTGCACCAAAAAGAAGTATATGGGGGAATTTGGTAATCCTCAGTAAAATGCATATCATGCAGTAGACTTGTAGAATTGTGAAGTCGTGACTTGTGGCAGCTTTGTAAGGTACTCTTTTGCCTTTGTTCATCATATTGAGAATTTTCTTTGCTTTGAAAATCTTTGCCCTAGTGTTATGATTATGACAGAGCATCTTGTGTAAAAAAAATATACCACAAATAGTTTTGATAACTCTTCGCTAGATTTCTGGAGGCAAATTTGTACTGAAAGCCTTGATACTTAACTGATTTCCCAAGTAATCTCTTAAATGTGAGCTGGAGGATTTTTTGTAAAAGAACTGACTAGAAAAATTTGAATGGTGAACTCTGTAAGGTAAGTTGAATTCTTATGATCTTTAGTTACTGGGTGACTTATCCCTTTTTTTTTTTACTGTAGAGAGAGCAGAGAAAATGCATGCTTAGAGCAGTGATAGTCTTGTGATTTGCATTGGAAATCAATTTTATTGAAAGTTCAGTAGAATTTCAGTAAGAATTTTTCATTTTTTACCAATTCTTGTGCTTTGGAGAAGTAATGTTTTCATATTATTTACTGATTTTTGTATTATGCTTACAGTATTCACAGAATTTTGGAAATCGGTGTTATGATCCTGACACTAATCATAGAATAAGAATAGCAGAGTGTTGACTTCTGGTGTTTAATCTTAATATCCCTAATCTTGCTGGTTAAAAAAAAAAACCCAGAAAACACCCAACACCACAGCCCCACTAGGCACTCATTGGTACACAGCACAGAATGTTTTGTGGCACAGTATCTTCCCTCTGTAGTTGTTTTATGCACTAAGGAGGGGGGGGAAGAAGAAACCAGTACACACTTCTGTCTTGAATATTTTTTCTGAACATGTTGTTAAGGTCTTTTACTCTGTGAAACATTTTCAGAAAGACAGAATCAACGAACAAGTGCTGTTATACTGCCTGCTCCCTGTTTTGTTCGGTTCAGGTTTATAATTTATGCAAGCAAGGAAGTGAAAAGATGCTATTGGATCTTACTACAGGCAGTGATTGAAAGTTGGTTATTTTTGATCCATGCTTTCTCCACCCAGTAGCTGTTATCATGCACCACCATCCACATAGCTGTGAATTTGTAACATTGTACCGTACCTGCTACCCAGTTTCTCTTAAATAGCTGTTGTCAGCTAGGAAGAGAAAACAAGCTTTTGATCCTGTAGGTTCTGAGAAAGGAAAAACAAGGAAAACATTTGCTTGCCTTTTTTTTTTTTTTTTTTAATTGCTCAAGATTATGCTCATCACTGTAATCACAGGTACAGAAGGGATGTAGGGAGCGGAAAAGCTCAGAAGAAAAATAGCATCAGCTATCGAGAATTTTGTTTTCCTGGTTTGTAAATGATGCTGCTGTAATTCTATCTGCATTTTTTTTCCCCTGCTCATTCACCACTCAGCAGCTGGTAGGGAAGTAAGACTGCCTGGCAACCACCTGCAGAGCTGCAGAGATGAATTACATTTTCGGAAATAACACACTCCTCTATTCTCGCGCCAATCGAGGCAACACTAGCTCAAGCCACAGTTCTGTAGGCCCAAAGCACAAGCAGTGGGCAAAGAAAGGCTCGACAGATGAGTTACGGAATGAGCCTTCCCGTTGGCAGCAGATAGTTGCATTTTTCACTCGGAGACATGGTTTCATTGACTGCATTTCTGTCGCTGCCAGCTCCACCCAGGTAATATGCCACTTGTTGAAATTATTGTGTCTGCATGTTTTCTGGTTACTTGCTAGTCAGAAATAGCAATTATTTCTGTGTGCATGCATCTCTTAATTTATGAATGGTGTTTTCTGTCTGCTTTCATTTTCATATTTTACAGAGCTTTTTATGATTTTTAGCATTAAAGCATGAAAATTGAAACACTAAATGAGGTCTGATTTTTGTTTAACTTATTTTGCAAGTGATGAACCTCCAACAAATTTAAATATGAGGCATTTTAATGAAATAGTGAAATACTGAAAAATATAGCTTGCATTCTGCTGCCTAGCTCTGGAGGGGAATAACGTAGTTAAGAAATGCCAATTCCATAGCTGTAGTAAGATGACAAGTCAAATAAAGACTATGATTTCCTGGTTAAGGAATTGTATTTAAAGGATTAAATAATTTAAAGTCTTAATTATATGTAGCACAACAAATTTTAGTCTGCATCAGTTTTCTGGGTTTTTTGACTGCTAATAATCCATAAATGTTTAAGGAATGCCTTCCTCACATACAGAATATACATTTAATAGTCCAGTCTGTAAGAAAAACATGACACTTTTCAACTTAACTGTCAATCTGCTCTAAGTACTGTTTTTCTTAATCATCATAGAAAGTCAGGTAAAAGGAGGCAAGCCAAATTTTAAGTGTGTGGATTTGGGGCGAGTATTTAAGGTTGACACTGAGAGAAGTTTAAACTTATTTGTGTTAGCAAATGAGTATCTCTTTGGATAATAGGACAAAGAAAGATGTAAGATTGAGATGTCACCATTGTTGAGATGAGATTTGTTTTGCTTACTGTCAAACTAAATTCAACTTTAGTCAAGATGTCATTTAACCTGAACTACAACAAAAACTTGCAAAAAACAGAAAAAAGTTGTTACCCTCAGACACTGTAATATTATTAAGGTAATTTGTATCTGTTGGTAATTGTTTCAAAGTTGATAAACTGGGACTTCCTCTGAAGTCTGCTTATTGTTACCTTTTTTTTTTTTCTTGTGAATTTGGAGTGAACAATGAATAGGAGATCTTAGAGGGGGGTTTTCACTTCCTCGTTGCAAATGTACGTGAATGTGGAGGCAGGAGCTGTAGTTTCTGTAATGGGCCATTATACAATTCTAACTGATGCATTAGGTAGACATAATAGCTTTTAAGTACTGTTATTTTTTTTAAAGTCAAAACATACAGTGTTAACCTTTTTGAATAAATATTATGGTTACTCTTACTTGTTTAATGCTTGAACAAGTAATGTTGGAATGCATGAAACTTGCAGTTGGGCTGACTAGTCAGGGCTAGAAATTTGCTGATAAATAAAATACTGAATAGCCTCTGCTTTGAGTGTGCATTGGACCAGATAAAGATCCTGAGATCCCTTCAAACCAAAGCTGTGATTCTGTGAATATCCCAGTGTTTGTTCTATTTTTCTGCTATGAAAAAGATAGCTTACCTCCGTGAAAGCCTGCCAATTTTTTTTTTTTGTGTGACAGTTCTTCTGTTAAAAGGAACTGCTTATGCATGTTCATAGCCAGGAGGAGGGAAAAAAACATAAAATATTTTCAAGTGGTTGTCAAAAAAAAAACAAAAACACTTTAATGAGCATATTCAGAAGTAGCGCAGTGAAAACATAAGAGCTTGTTGAAGCCTCTTCCTCTGGAAAGATGCTGCGCTATCCTCATACCTTATCCACCCATTGCAGCTGTTCTAGCCTCAGGGAGGGAAAAAGACATTTAGAGATTGCTCACTGTGGTGCAATTTTGTTTTTCAGTTCTCCTCAGTTTTTGTTCTGTGATGTAGTATTCTGAAAATTCTTGATGACTTTTATTTGTTCATGTAAGATACAGCCCCATCACTTGAATGTAATCACATTTCCAGAATCCAAATAAATAATTAGATGTGATGTATTCCATTAGCCTTGTCTGTTGAAGTTCTAATTGTGATGATGGGTTTTACATAGTCTTCTTCTAGTGGCATCATGATTTTTAACATATACAAGATCAAACTGGTTTTTAAAGTACTGGTCTCCTGCTTCTCTTGTGAATTTGCTACACAGCACCCATGTTTAGCTATCCCTTCATTTGCTTGGCTTTCCCGGATGGGGTGGGATGGCACAGCACGGAATGGTGATACTTGCTTACTTCCCCCCATTACCAGTGAAAGGGGAAATGACTCCTGGAGGCAGGGCTGCCTGCCCACATCCTGCTCTGGGACTCCTACCCAGCAAGGTGGCAAGAGGACTTTTGCTGAAGAAGGGACTTTGCATACCAGGGTAAGGTATATTCTGAGTAGGGGATCTGGTACCCTAAAGAAGCAAGGAAGAAGTTGGTCATGGATACAGTAGTGCTGCTTTTTGTTGTAGTTACTGCTAGGTTTTTGCCCAAAAGAATGCATGTGTGCACAAATGCATTGTGGCATGGAGTAGTAGTCAGGAGTGAAAGGCTAGGTAAAAAGCCACAGCACCCTTAAGACTAGCAATCCATTTTCAAACATTAAAGGTGCCTTATTTACTAGTATTGCCCCTTTTAAACATTATTAGAAGATTCAAATCACCCTTCTCTCATCAGAAGAAGGCAGTAGTGGAAACAGATGGTGTGAACAGATAAGTGGTTATTCTGAATCTCTGCTTGTGTCCTGCCCTAGCCAAGGTCTCCAGGGTGCTTTGCATGGAACTTGAGGTGGTTGTAGTGATTTTTAGACTTTGTGTTACTTAGAGTTCAGTGATCAGACACTGCAGTTGGTTTGTAGGGCAGCTGTACCTCGCGTTGGGTTAATAGCTGTTCCATGTGCAGTAGTGAACTGCTGTAGAGATAGCAATGCCTTCCTGCCCCACGAACCTCACCTGTCTGCTTCAGAGTCTGGGGAAGCTGATTTAACATTCTCAGGCTTTTGAGGCCTTTATTGTTTCTTCCTTCTGCATTCCCTGTGATGAGGAGTTAGTTATTGAGCTAGCGGGTCTTTCAATTTTTGTCAGCAGATTTATTAATGTTTTTAATAAAAGCCAAATCTGTGGCATAAAATGGAAGATAAGGATAAAAACAAACATATGACAAATTGATGCTGTCAGAAGGGTAAATAACTAAGCTGTGAGCTTAGTAAATATATGGTTATGCAAATGAAAAATATGGGGTAATTTGAAGTGCTGTCCTAACAAGAGATATGCATGTTGCATCAACAGAGATAACTATTCAGGGCAGTTCTTTCCCCCAAAGTCTGAGGGCATTATAGCAGAAATATAAATCATGTGAATTTGTTCTGTAGAGGAATGCATTGGTGTGTAGAGTCAACCAGTAGGCTCTTGGAGTAATGACTAAATGTGCTCCTTCCTCCCCAGACCCATGCGTGTGGCTGTAATGGTGGCATGTGCAGTTAATCACTTGCAGCATGGCGGTGGTGATAAGAACTGAACCCGTGCTCTGGCTACCTGCAGGTACTGCTTGCTGCCAGAGGGTTTTAGGTTCCTCTTTCTCTCACCTGTTCTCTCACAGCTGTTACTCTGTCTCACGCAGAGTTGGTAACAGAATTCCTTCATATTCCTGTTCCATTGTATCTCAAGAAAATTACATTTTTCCAGACTGAGTCAGAGTTCAGGTAAGCAAAGGAGAAGGTGACACAGAATGTTTTGCTTTTGGAGTACTGCTGCTACTGCAGGGACTGTCTACGTTGTGCCCAGGACCCTGAACCTTCAGGCAAGGCAGGCACTGGATCCCCTCTTAACCCATTGTCTTCAACTCCAACTAATAACTTGGGTGGACTAACAGGGTCTTGCCATGGGAAGCCAAGTGCATGGAAGCCTGTGAAAGAGGTAGGACTCTTTAGGTCGGTTATATAACTTTGCTAATTTATTTTATATTGTGATAGTTGCCCTCTCAGTTGAGGCTTGTATTGATTGACAAAGTGTTTTGAAAGTCAAATACAGGCCAGTCTGTCTTTCACCAGCTGTCAGCTTACTAAACAGCTCTAGCATGGCTCCTGTGGTATACCCTTTCTGTTTTGCTGCCAAAGCTGCTGTATATGTTTCAGTTAATACAATTATGAAGTAAATGACTGTGACAGAACCACTGCATGTAAAGTGAACACCATCTTCTTCCTGTTCTGCTGTTTTGGTCTACAACATCAAGAGCTCTTTCAATTATGATTAAGGAGGTGCAGGATGCTTCTTTTACTTTGAAGAAGCTAATGCAACAGAAACGTCAGATGTTTTTAGAAAACATGAGTTTGTCTTTTAGAATGATCTGCATCCATGTTTGAGAGCTGACATGCTATCATGTGTTGTGTAACTTAAGACTTTTAGTTTATATCTGGCTCAGAGTCTTGGCAAACTTTGTGTCCACAGCCTTTCTGGGATTTAGAGTAACTCAAGGAGAGAAACTGTTGTCTTGGTAAACAGGAGAAACTGAAGTCTTTATGTGCACACTAGCTATGCAGTCTCTTTGGAGAAGAAAATGGTTCTCTCTTCTAGAACCTCTGTTGGGGCCAGTGTTTTCCCCAGTACTCCAAAACAGAGGAGGTACTTGAATTTGTCTTTATGAATAACAAGTACTTAGTAAAATTTTCAGTGAAGTAGAAGGCTCTTGAGCTCTGTTTTTTATCTTTTTTTTTCTTTTCTGAAAAGCATTTTCTATAGTTCAGTTTTCTGAATCATTGAATCATTTTATCTTTTTGTCAGAATTTTTTTTCCTAGTTCTCAGAAGTGTTTCTACCCTATGAAAACTACTCAGTGTTAAGTAAACTCCTAGTCCCTGATGGGTAATTTGTATTTCTCCGTTCCTTCCCTATCCTCACGTGAGTTTCATAGTGTGATTTTTATTGTCACATAATAACCAGTGATTTCTGTTTCGTATGTATTATTCTGCCATCTCTTGAGACCAGTTTTCTTTATTCTGCTGATACATTTTGAGACCTACATAGTACTGTGTATTGTTGTTGCTTACACCTTTACACTGAGTTGACCTCCCAAGTATTTCAGTGCACGGAAGCAAATACGTGTTCTGGAGCTGTTGGAAAATGCCAGATGTGCATATCTGTAGATCCCTTTATATAAGATACCTTTGTAAGGCATGAACTCTTTTTGCTTAAGGCTACCTGTTTGGGCTACGCACACTTTTGCCATCACAAGGGCATGACAGTCTGATTGAAGGATGTTTCTTTCACTGTGCTCCCTGGGAGTGAGTTCAAATTAATGTTTGATGTGCCACTGTTTGCCAAACTTCCAGCACATTGTGAAGTATTTCCAGCACAGTTCGGTGGTGGTTTTTTTTGTTTGTTTGGGGGTTTTTTTGGGTTTTTTTGTTTGTTTTTAATATTACTTTGGCAATCCATGAAAGATGAAAACATCAGGAAAACATCCACCTCTTTGTGCGTTACATTTCCATGTGCAATTGAAATGAAGTGCCTCATCCTTGTTTATTAGTATAACTACATCATTCACACTTTGCTTATCATGTAATGCTCTGTAAGACAGGTCCCAGTGGATGCTTTCCTCCCTTGAAGAAGGATACTTCCTTTAATGGTGTTTCTGATGTGCCTTCCCAAATTTCATTTAGGTGAAGACTGCATAGTTCTATATATGATTTCAGGAACATTAAAGGTTTCTCCAGTTAGAAAACTAGAGAAATCCTTCTGATCAGTTGGGACTGTTGCTGCAACAGCTAACCAAGCGCTGTAATGGAATTCTAGCAGGTATAAGCCTAACAGGTCAATGTAGTTGCAATGATGGTCTTGGACATAGGCAACAACAACAATGGTATCAAATACATCAGTAGACTTTGAGAAGGATGTAACCACTCTGTCAGACGTTATGTTCATATTAAGCAAGCACTCTCAATCCCCCCATTTTTGTACTTACAAAATGGATAGGAATATTCCTGTTTCACATCAGAGACTGAAAACCTTGTGCCATCTGTCAAGGAGGCTCAGAAAACTGTAATACAGAGGTCAAATTCAGTACTAAGACCTGACTTCTTGTTAATACCACCACCCCCTAGCAAGTCTTTCCTTAATTCCAAATGTGCCTTTTGAGGACCTACCTTTTCTGGTTTTGCCCAAAGTAGCGTTAGCAACAGTCATTTCTATACCAGTCAAAATTAATTAGGTCAATATTCGCTCTGAAAGCAGTCCGTCATGACCAAAATAAAATATTGTTCTCTTTGATAGAGAGCTGCAGTGTCTTTTAAACTAAACGTTTGTTTACTTGGGATCATCACTGACCACTTCAAGCAGTCACCTCTTGCTATTAGCTTGAGTTTCTTCCAGGAGCTGCTTGGACTCCAAGACAATAAGCCCAATAGTGCTTCCTGACTCTCCTGAGCAGCATATGTTCTCTGTACCTCATTCACGTTTTACAAATGTTACCTACTGGTAGCTGCTGCTAGAATAGATGCTGAAGTTGTTAAAACTATGTTCTAACTTCCACTTGACCAACATGGCTGATTCTTATCTACTGGTGGGTAGAAGCCACCTGTTCCTCACTGACATGCATTTAAGAAAACTTAAGACATTTTTCTTTGGGGAGATGGGGTAGGAAGAAGCTCTTGTTTCAGTGGACTGTGATCCTCTTTTCTTGCCTTTTTCTAAGATCCTCTGATGTATGGTGACCATATGGTGGTTTTATCCCCTAAAAAATGTCAGGAATCCTGAAATTTGTACAGTTCTGTCACTTGGATTTTGAAAGACTTAAGGCTCCCTTTCATGTACCAGGTTTTTGTGCACAGGCGCACACACAATGCTCAATATCTAAAAAAAGCACGCAAGTACTGCAGTCAATGTGAAGCAAGGATTTCCTTCAGTGTCTATCTTTTATAATTTTAAAAAATCTTTGCCACCAACCAAAGCACTTCTGGACTTGTTTTCCAGTTTGGTGTTCCTCAGGGTGTCTCTGTGCTGTTATTGCTGTTCCATGTGACTTTGGTTGTCATTATTGAATTTCATCTCGCTGCCTGTAACCCACTTTTCTAACATATCAGCCTTGCTCTAGAGCTTGTTTCTGTTGTGCATTTGCTGCTGCTCTTTTTTTTTTTTTTTTTGGTGTTTAGCTGCACATTAGGATGTAGTTGAACTGATGTGTTCTCCAGACAGATAACAGGCATTTATGACTCATTTTGTCTCCCTTGTAAGCTGATCTTGGCATTTATGAATTTTCAGTCTTTTGCTCCATTAAACTGTTTCCAGTGTATATCCTAGTCCCTTGCAACAGTCTCCTTTGTGAAATGATACATCTAGGCAATGATTTAAATAAAACCAGATGACCTTATTCATATCTTTCATAGAAAAGAAGAAAGCATCAGAACACAATAATTTAAATTTTACCAGGAAACTGGTAAAATAGAAATGCTTATTCATCTATTTCATGTTCTTGTAGTCAGGTTAAGAGTATTCTTTTTTTTTTTTAAGTTGCCATTGGTTTTTAAAGTGTGCAGAAGTTGGTATTATTGTTATTGGAGACTAGCATCTATGTAGTTGTGTCATTCTTCTAATGACTTCAGATATTTTATGGGATGCAGGTATAGTACAAGATTTTGCTTTGACCATGGAATCTTCAGTCTCTTCCCACAGCTTTGTGTGGTATTTACTGGAAGCTGTTGTACTGTGGCAATGGTTTGGATGAGTCTTCTAGCCTCTTCTCCTTCACTCTCGTTTTCAGTGCTTCCTCACAGTGTGTATGTTTGCTTATTTAAAACGGTTTATCTAAGACTCATGCCTGTAGAAGTTAGTTGAGCAGCCTGTATTATGTGCCTCCCAGGTAATAGCATTTGTTTTTCATAAGAGCAGGGAGCAGAGTAAAGATTCCTTGTGCTTCTTGTGTACAATTCTACTTAAAAGGAAATTTAATTTAGTAAGTAAACTGTAGTTGTTTTTCTTAACTAACTAACTGTATCTGACTATGTAGCAGGTGAGAAGGGAGTCAGTTTTCCCTTTGGAGAAGGGGAGAGAGGGTAGTTCGGATTCTGTCTGTAGCATATACAGTCTCCAGTCTGAAATCCTGCCTGAAAAGGGATCCTGATAAATTAGGAGTGTTCAGAAAACAGTTTATAACTGTAGTTTGTGTTCAGGAGGATCTGCTTTAAAATTAGAAACTTAAGAACCTCTGCTTAGTTCAACCAAAGGAAAGTCAGGAGATGATTTAATCACAGAGTATAAGCAGATAGGGATAGATTTGGGAAACTAGAAGGCTTGTTTATTTATTAGGAAAGGGCATCTGTATTCCAAGTTAGGGAACTGAAGCTAGGCCAACTTATACAGAAAACTTAATTTCAAAGAACAATATTAATATAATAATTTTAAAAGCTTAGTGGGACATGTTGTAACTGCCAAATCAGGGTAATAAATTAGTATTTCTTATGTAAAAAAGCATAATGACAAATAAAGTTTGTACTTGAAAATGTCAAAATACATCACAGAATCTCTGATTCAACATCTAATATAATGACTTTAAACTGCTATTTGGAAGCTGTAAAATGCTGGAAAGTAGTTTATATTTTTTAAAAAACTGTCTTATTGCATCAATTTACTACTGCTTTTAATTTTTATTTTAACTATAATTTTTGTTACTCTTAAAAAGATGAACAGCATGGGGGAAAATTCTGTGTACAGCTTTTTAGACTTTGAGCAAATTAAGCCTCATTACAGAGGAGCACTTTAGTTAGATGCTAAATCAAGTGGTATGCAAATTGACTGTGAAATACTGCTGATCAGGATGGTGATGGTACAGACCTAAGACTCTATTCCCAGGTAAGTGGGGAACAGCAAAGTAGATGCCTATCATTGAGCAAAAAACCAGCGAGGGCTGCCCCACCTTTGAGCTTGGAGTAGTTCCTATGACTCATTTTACTGTATTTAAAATAATAAGATTCAGGTGTCAATAGAGAGTTTAAAGTAATGTGGTACGAGGCACAGGTGATCAATAGGAGATGACATTTATTCAGGATTTTTTAAGGACCTTGTGCTTAATATGGCTGAACCGTCTGTTGCGTTGTGTGCGACCTTTTTGTTTAAACTGTCTGGGTATTCCTAGAACAAAATTTTTTAAAAAGGCAAATATGCCCTTTTTAGAAGAAGCTAAGCTGTACTGTCTGAGACTACAGCTGAGCAGGTCTGATTTGCTTATTGTACAAGCTTTGAGAAATTCTTTATTATTAAAAAAGGAATTACCAGGTGGATGGATAAACAGATATTTTGAAGAGAAGTCAACTTGTCTTTATAAGGGGAAAATAAGGACATACAGATCCTCCAGGCTTCTTTGAAACATGTAGGTAGATAAGCTACGTGGGAACATGCGGTCATCAGAAGATTGTTATAATGGTTCTTGGATCAAAGGCTGTTAATGGTGCTATGAGATAAAGGGGAAGGGTGTTCTGTAGATTTTTCAATTGATTAAAACAGATCCCTTCAACTGGGGCTGGATTCCCTGAGGGTCGTATTTGTGACTGATCTGTGGGGCGGGCGGAGCTGTGAGGCAGAGATTGATTTTTTTTTTTTTTAATTATTTTTATTTTCAGGTTAACTAAACTGTCTGCAGAAAACAGCAGACAAAAGTGAATGACTGGTATCGTGGTTTAACTCCAGCTGGTACCATGCAGCTGCTTGCTTGCCCCTGCCCCCCCCCCTGCCCCACTGGGATGGGGAGGAGAATGGAAAAAAAAAAAAAAACAAAAACCCCACCTCACACTCATAGGTTGAGATAAAGACAGTTTGACAGGATAAAAAAGGAAGATAATTATATATATATAAATAAATGTATATATAAAACCCAAGTGATGCACAAATGCAATTGCTTACCACCTGTGGAGAAAAAAAAAACCCACCTGATGCCTGGTCTGTTTTGGAGCAGTGATCTCACCTCCCAGCTAGCTTCCCCAGTTATATATGGAGCATGATGTGATATGCTATGGAATATCCCCCCAACTCCTTGTGCACTCCTAGCCAACTCACTGGTGGGGTGGTGTGAGGAGCAGAAGAGTCCTTGACTCTGTATAAACACTGCTCAGCAAGAACGAAAACATCTCTATGTTGNTTTTTTTTTTTTTTAATTATTTTTATTTTCAGGTTAACTAAACTGTCTGCAGAAAACAGCAGACAAAAGTGAATGACTGGTATCGTGGTTTAACTCCAGCTGGTNTCAGCAGAAATCCAAAACCTAGCCTCATACGCTGGCTACTATGAAGAACATGAACTATCGCAGCCAACTGGGCACAAAAGTAGCTGGTGACATGTGTTGTACAGTAATGAATGAGGAACAGTTTGAAGGATAATCCTGCGTACATATATTTAGTGATAGGCTATAAATGAAGTATTTCTATTCCAAAAAGAGATTCTGGAGTTGTCACTGATGGTTCTCTGAAAATGTCACCTTAGTACTTTACAGTAGTGAAAAAGGTGAATGAAATGTCAGATATTACAAAAGAAGTAGAGAATAACACAGAACATGACACTGAGTGTATTTCTTGTGTATCTGTATTTTGAATTTTGTGTGGGGTTGCGTTTTCCTTGTCTTAGAAAGGATATAGCATAAGGAAAAGGATACTAAAGCATTAAGAGAAATAATCTAGTTATATCTATAGGGACAGTTAATTTAAAAATAAGAAAAAAAAAATCCCTGAAGGGAGAACACAACAGAGACTTTTAAAATAAAGAATGAGATTAAGAAGATTCTCGATTCAAATAATGTATTAGTTCTCCAATTCTAAATCTGTCACAACTGTCCTGTAAAACTTCTGCTAAAATTATGATGGTCCCTGCCACAAAACTCTGTGGAGAAGAGAAGATTCAAAAAGAGAATGACTTCACAATGGAATTAAGTGGGTTTGCAAAGGGCAGGTGGCAGGTAGCTATTACAGACAGCGGTTCAGGAAGACCTTGACTGCCAGCTTCTGAGATGGTTTTCTGGGAAAATTACTAGGCATATGTCTAACGCCTAGTTGCCCATCTATCAGTTTTGGCTGTTAGTAAGATTGTTGACCAATTCAGCCTTTACTCTCCTCTAGTATGGCAGGTTTTGCTGTTTGGGTGGAGTGCAATTTTTTTAGTGGAGAGAGACGTGAACTATCAGAATAATTTGTCTGTGTCTGTAGTTCACTGTGTTATTTGATATCTCTGAATAAATTACACTGGAAAAAAACTAAACCCTGGATAAATTTCTAGAGGATGTTATGAAGCTTGACAATAATGTAAATTATATCCAGGGAATCGAATCTCATTGTGTCACTTGGTGATCATGATCATCTGACCTAGAGATCTCCAAGTCTCTTAAGAAAATGTCATCTGATAGATTCATCCCCTGAGTGATGCATCAGTCATGAGATGATCAGAGTGGCAGGAATTAATCTTGAAACATATCGGGGAAGGACTAGTGGTTAGATTCATAGTTTCAGAGAATATGAATAAGGAAACAAGTAACAGGTGAATTCCCTACTGTTGTCCTTAGGCATGACTGAATTAGAAACATTCTAGTTATGTTGCTGTGCCTTCTTCTAAGGACAGTAGGTATATTGCTGTGCGTCTTACAGAATCATAGAATCTTCTTGTAATTTGGAAATGGCAGGAGTGCTGGCGGTTTGCTTTTTTTCTAGTGTTAATTTGTATGCCATACGTTATTACTTTCACCTACTTTCTTGTAATGCAAGACTTAGAAAATTTATTTGACAGCTGCTAATTTGGGTTTAACCCTCAATAACCAGCATAAAAGACAAATTTTGTTTTCTGGTTCTTGAAATTTAAAGCAAAGTTATCTATTTATAGCATTGCCACCTAATTTGTTTTTACATATTCATGAGTCCACTTTCTTCTTTCGTAGTTTTTAGTGATAATCTTTCATTTGTTTCACCCCTGGTTTTTTACCTGCTCGTTTTTACCTGTGTTGCACTGCTCAAGTTTTATCAATTTTTGTCCTTCAACTTCAGCAACCATAATCAGATGTACAATACAGTTTTCTACTTACAGTTTTGCTTGCTGGAAAAGAAAAATACTGGGAAGTCTGCCAGTCTGGTGCCGTCCTTCCAGCAGCACCCAGAGTGGAGAGCTAGGGAAGAGTATAAAACCAGGACACATAGGTACGATGCTTCCTCTGAGGGCTTTCAGAGCTTCTGCCTGAAGGGCAGTTTAGGGATTCCAAGAGCTGGAGATGACTTGTTTGTGTAATAACCCTGAATCCATGAGTTTTCATGGACTTGGCCAGCCTTCTTGTAGTGGCAAGGATTCAACAGTGAAAGAACAGCTTCAGCTTGTTTGTAGCCTGATGAGGGGAAGAGAGTTGGGGTTATGACACCTGTTCTTCTTGTGCATTTTGTTCAAAGATTTTTTTTTATTTTTTTTTTTAATGCAAAACAGTACTGGAAACAATATTCAGGTTATTTTTAAGGAAATACCCTTCTCAGGACCTGATGACTGTTACAAATGTGTGACTAGAGGTACACTTAGGTACACTTGGTATCTTGTCATTCTGACAATACAAGAATGAAGAAAGTCTTTTGTGAGTAATTGTGGTTGGGAGGTAAATAAACACAGTCTGTGACCTCCCTTCTTTTTTCCTTTAAACTGTTTAGTATCCAAAGATTTTTTTTTTTGATGTCTTAGCTTCTCAGTGTTGAATCTTTAGTAGAATTGTCTTATAGTGTTGTTGGAATCATAAAATGAAACTACAAAATTTTCTTTAAATAGTTTGTAATCTTGATGAATCCTGTTTTGCTTTTCCTGAATCGTAAATTCAGAAGTCCTACTTCCAGTTCGTGGGATGGACCGGCTGGTTTTATACGGAACCCGGAGTGACTGGCTCAGTTTTCCAGCTCTGCTTGAGCAGTTAAGCAGCTTCTGCACTGGCTGGGTATGGGTGCACTGTAATTGTGTGTGTGCAGAATTGCTAAAAATAAATTGATCAAATCTGACCTGTGTTTCTCTGGTGCAATTAACCTAAAATCCAGATAAAATGCTTATGGATAATTACGGACCATAAGTCAGTTTATCTGTAAAACTTGTTTTTTAAAAACATGTTGGTTTTAGTCAATGCTATAAACTTAAAATTATGCATAAATGTTTGTTTTCGCATTGCAAGGTTGCATAAGGCTATATTCTTTCCGAAGTTATACTGAAAAGTGCTAGAATCTTTAGAAATTTTTAGCAAGCAGCATTGTAAGAAAAATAATATCAGTCTTTATTTACTTGTGGAGTGAACGTTTGCTCAGGTAATACTAGGCATTAAACCTGTTATAACTTTTATAGTATTTTAATTTGCTGATGCCAACGAGTGTTTGACACTACAGAAAAGGTGCCTATTTTGCTGAAATGTTGCAGGGTTCCTATGACTCATTCTAGAGCCTGGATGTGTTGTATAATGGTACTTATTTTGAGATTGTGTTATAACTGCATGTTGTCATGGAAGCAAGTCTGAGGAGCTACCAGTGTTTCCATGGTGTAAGAATGAATAAAATCAGATGAGGCACCTAGCTTGTAATCGCATGGTAAAGACTTTAGCCTTAGCTCTGAGCAATGAAAAGGCAAAGCATCTGGATAGCAATATAAAGCTATCGGAACTGTAGTGAAAGTAATAGTCTATGTTTGTGAAGAATTCAGTATGTTTAAAGACAATGCTAATGTGTCTGAAGCCTTTTGTAAATGAAGTGGCTTTAGTATAAAGCTACTTGATACCTAAATCGAGTTATTAATTTTCCAAAATTTTTTTACATTTACATCCTGAAAAAGCTAATGGATTTTAATGAATGGATTGCTATAGATGGTTTTTTCCTGTGTGGTTTTCTGTTTGCTGCTCATTAATGTGAGATAAATGACTTGCTGCTCATGCCCAGTGGTTTAGGGCAAATTTCTTTATTGTTATAAAGAGATTTTGGGACAGATAATAGAATCCTCACAGAATAATACAATTGTCAATAAAATAATTAATATGTGTCTTAAAATGGAAAGCTCTAGTTTGGATTCACTTTCTTCACATCACTTTGTTACTCATTGTTTTAAGACTATACCCTTAAGTACTTTGAGGGCAGTGGGGTGCTATAAGTAAGCAAACCTCGATGTTTCTTATCCTAAAGAAAAAACATACTGTGCTTTAGATGAGATGAGGTTAATATACATCACTTTCGTATTTTATGAATAATGTTTCTTATAGATTTACTCAATTAAAAAAAAAAATCCCCAACAAAGACAAAACTTTGGAGCAGAGTAGTGAGATAGTTTTGAGAGTTACGAGATGCATTTCTAGTATTGAGAGAAATTGCGTACTAGTATTGGAGCTAGCTAGATATAGGTCATCTTTGCTGTTTGACTGAATTATAAAGAACAAAATAAACATGAGGAGGATTTAATTATTCCCTGAATAATTTAGGGATGATTGGAAATTACGTGTTCTGAGAGCTTATAAGTTGTGTGATATCTGTTAAAGCATGTAAACAGTAACCAACCTTTATTGTTGTATTTTGATTTAATAGTGTTTTCAGGAGTGAACAGAGTCTATTGCAGGTCAGGTTCCTACCACAACATACTCTTTTTTTTTTTCTACTGTGAATTTAAAAAAATAAAATACTGACACCCTGGAGCTGCCATTATTTTTCTATAATAAGGTCTTAGAACACATTTTCTCTGCCTGGTCTCTTTCTGATGCTGAAACCCTGCTTGAGCTTATTTGTGGGCTCTTTAGCATTATAATGAAAGCTACTATTTTTAAGGCTGATGTTATTTAAATGGAGCTTTCTAGCCCTTGCTTTAAGTTGCAAATTAAATGCATTAAATTCATTCTCAATAGCACTTATGAACCTAAATGAGAAGCCTTGTAATTCTGTTTTGAGCTTAGGGTGCTGGATTGCTTGGTGAATACAGATGACTAACCTGCTGCATAGGGTTTAGTGCTAGACATCTGTTTTGTATTTGAAAAAAAGTCAGAAATTACCTTTGTTAAAACTAATGTTAACTGGTTTTGTACATTTTGTATATTATGAATTTGAAATATGACTGAGATTCAACCATTTAAGCAGTCCCGGAGATATTTGGCAGGACAAATTAGTTTGAGTGAAGTACATCTTTCTGAATACCAGACGTAAGAAGTGAATAGCGGTGGACTCCTGTTTATGAAACCTTGTCTGTGATGTTAGGTCAACTCTATGAGGGTCCATTTTTAGATCCTGACAGAGAGAGAAGAGGTTGGTTGCTGAAACTATTGTTCTGTTGAGACTATAGTTTTTATTTGCATAAGATTCTTAGCACCTGAAAATTTTACTCATCAAACAACCACTGGATACTGTGTGAAAGCACTGGTGAGAGTTCTGTAGTTCTAAATTCCCCATTTGTGCTTTGTGGGTGTCCATTTATCTCGTACATAAAGCTCTACTTTTGCTACACAGTAGAACTTCATCCCACAAACTACTGGATAGTCTGTCTTGTCCTATATTGTTGCTTATGGTTGAGGCATTTTATTATGATGATGATTATTTTCTGCACTAAAAATTTGCTGACTAGACCTCAGCAAGTGAGAGTCTGTCACTGCCTTTGCTGCTTTACTACTTCTTGGGTAATCATTGTGCAAATTGTTCCTCACAGAATTGTTTTCATAGAGGAAGATTACAATAAAGAATTGACAGTAAATAAATTGCTTGTTTGTCTTTAAATCAGTTCAGGTTACAGTCACTGTCTGTGATTTTACTGATACACTGTTTTCATTGTTTTTCCCCTTCAAAGCTATTTATTTATGTTTTAAGTTTAGAGTTTTAAGTTCATTTGAGTTCATTGTAAAATGCTGTTGGGTCTGAGGAGGAAACTAGGTTAGAGAATCAATTTGTTGACTGAGTTTGGAAAAAAAAAAACAAACATACCACAAAACAAAAAAAACAACCAGCAACCAACCAGATGCACTAGATAGGACTAAATTGTGGGGGGCGTTATTAGCTGTGTGTCTTTAAAATGCAGTGCTCACATAGATACGATTTTCAAGAGCAATGGTTTACTCTGAAAAAAGTGAGATCTTAAGTAAAGTCACAGGCATTCAGCCCAGTCTTTTTAATCTACAAGGACTGGGTGGGTAAACCTTTTCCTTTCTGGGATCCAGAAAAACTTTCATATCTTTCTTACAATACTTACCTGAATTGATGTTAAAGCTCCAAGATGCCTTGCCTGTCTTTAAAATCCCTTAGTAAAACCCGTTATGTACTGACCCACTCATCTTCGTGTCTACATACCCTGACAGGCTTCAGGCTCAGCTTCTTCGTTCTTGTGCTTTTTGTCCAAACTCTCCTTGGAGACACAAGGATAGCATCCAGGTGGAGATCTAGGTGGTTTTATTCCTTCATCCTTGTGAGACTATGGGAATGCTCTTTGCTCAATCATGGCAAGGAACAGGGGGAGCCCTTGAGAGGGGTAGGAGGGTGTGAAGCCAAAAGTTCTTCATCCTTATATCAGTGCAGAATGATAAGTAGGCTTCATTGTAAGCACCCATGGGTTGAGACCATCATAATTAAGCTTATCATTTACCCTAGCCAGTCTCTCTTAAGGTTTTGTTTATGGTAAATCAAGTTACTGTTGAAAACCAGTATGGACTATGCTGACTTGGATAGGAGAATCTGAACACCGCCCCCACCCCCAGGAAGTACATGTGATACAAATGCTGTCACAAATTTATAAGTGTGAGTGGTTAGCGGAAAAAGTGTGTGTATTTTAAATAATTTGGTTTTTAGTCACTGTGTATGAAATAGATATGGTGTCCGTATCAAAACTGGAGAGTTACTGTACTAACATGCTGAGCAATGTGGGCAGGTGAGTTTGAGTTCATCAAGTGGGAAGTGCATTTTTAAAGCAAAGTAATGATCTCTTGATGAGAGAGAACCGTTCTCACAGGAAAGAAGTAACAAACCTGTAGAGAGGGGAAAATCTTGAGTCATGCTTATATTACTGGTATTCTTTTTTTGGTGGTTCTGCTTCCCATCCTCTGTATACAGCATATTTTACCCTCTAGAGTACCTTACCAGCAATGGCAGTACTCAGGCCTGGGTAGAATTGGGTCTTGTGTCTTTGCAGTTCTCAAAATTCAGGTGCATGCAGCATATTAGTGTGTCTGATTGTTATATGCTGTTTTGGTATATGAACATTGTTTGGAATTTCAAGCCAATGCTTAAATGATTGCTTATGTTCAGGTAGTTCTATACTTTTTTAGCTCTTGTGAAACTTGGTAATTTTTTATTTCATTTCTGTGAAACGCTGTTTTGGCAGTAGGGAAATATTGTGGTATTTTTTTTTTCCAAATCCCCGTGGTGCTACATTTAGTTTAAAGTCCTGGAGAAATACACTTAGGAAAAATATGGATGTCTTAAATTTATTGCTTAACAACTCAAGTCACTGCCATCGTGGTACTAAGGACCTGTCCTGGCCACAGGCTGGCACTGACTTAGGGAGGAATATGGCAAAGACGGTACACCAGTGTTAAAGCTACCTGTGTGCTCAGGTTTAGGTGCTCTGGGCAGCATACAGCGAACGTTGATTATGAATGAGGATGGATGGCAGTTGTGCTTTGGCCTTACGACTGTTAGACTCCCCAAACAGCCTGTAAATCTCTGAAGGTATGTTTAGATGAGTATCGACTTCTGTGATTTTGAGGAAGATGGATGCAAAATTGTTAAAATAGCAGGCTTTGCTAGTGAAATGTCCTGTGGCTTTCTAGGATGTAGTGCAGAGAAAAGATATAAAACTACACTGCCAGACCTTAAATTATGTATTTCTAGAAGGAAAACAAGGCTTTTACATTCAGCTTTGTCACTGGGTATTGCCTCAAGATTGTTTCTTTGTACCACTTGTAAAGTTGTGTTCAATTTGGAAGATATTCATTACCTCTTCTTGAAAGTATGAAATAAAATATGGGCTTGTTTTCATCAGTCGAATCGTATTAACAGAAGTTACTGATTTTGTGTATCTGCTTGAGGGCAATGGAAGGGGTGAACTGCAGAATTATTTTTGGAGGATTCTCCCAGCTATTAAAATTGCTTTTTGAAGTCACGGAAGTTGGTTATTGAAGCTTTAAAACAGACCTTTGCATTAGACATTGCTGGTCTAGTGCAGTTTTCCTTTTCCACAGGTATTGTTATCCAGCTGTTGAGTGGGTGTTATAGAATGTGGAAGGAAATGATTCTTGAAGAAATACTACCTAGGAAAGATGACTGGCACTTTAACAGATTGCTGCAAAGAAGTGTGCACTGTACACTTGATGTAGTAATTTAAAAGAATGAATTATTAATGATTCAGCTCTGTGTTAGCAACAAATTGTTCAGAGTTAGTATGTAATACAAAAGGACAACCTGATTCTGAACCCCCTCTGGTTATAAAAAAAAAACCCACTTGGTGCTTGATATTAGAGTGGAGCAGTTCATACAAGTAATTAATACAGTCTGCAGAGAACACTTGTGGGTTGAGGCTTTCTGCAGTCAAAAGATGATCTGCCAAACCTGTGCAGCTTTAGTTACATAACTGCCTTTTCTTGCCTTGAATTATGCATATGTTCCACTGCTTCAGCAGAGATTCTTTTTTTTTCTACCAGTGCGACTGCAAGGCAGGCTCTGCCTTACCTCACATGTGTGTAATTGGGCAGAATGACTCTCAAATATATGAGTAATCTCTTTTAATAGCATTCTTCTTGCCTTCTCTACTTCTTTCTGGTTTTTTTGTGGGTTTTTTTGTTTTTTGTTTTTTTCTGTTGTCTGTTTTCATTTTGTTTACTTGTAAGGCTTGTTCTAGATAAGCCTTACTACGCTTTGATTATATATTCCTTTCCTCTTCCCATGTATTTTTGACCAAGATGTTATATTCACTTTCCATACTTGCATAACACTAAATTTCCACGCAGCCTAAGCTTTTTCACTGGAGATTGCCCTGACAGACCGTGCAGCCCTGGGTGAATTAGGTGTTCTGCCTGTACCTCCTGTTCTTTGGCTGTGTTTTGGTGTTTGGACTGTTGCTCTTGGAACTACAAGTGTCTTCAAGTTTTTGTTTTCTTTTAATTATTGATATCTTAGTGATACCATCTCAAGGACCAAAGGCATGAGGGCTTCCAGAAAAAAAACCTTGTGCTGTTTACCGCTTATCTGCTACATCATCTTCATTCTTTTGCCACTGAAGTCAGCATGTCTGACTCTTTCTTGTTTGGAGGAGAATGTAGGAAGCCAGACAACTGGGTGTCCAAGAATATGCTATGCAGCATCCCTTCCCCTTGTCCTCACTTTCTCACTTAGTGCACTTCAAAGCAGATTTTCTTTTTAATCAAGAGGCTACCTGGTCTATGTGTTTTCAATAAAGTTGATACCTCCAGGAATAAGATGTTTCTTTTGACATTGGAATATCACCCATTTGGGATTTGTTATGTACACAAGACAGAAGCCTTATACCCAAACCCCCTTGCTTCTTCTTTTCTTCATTTTAGTAATTAGACAATGCCATGCTGGGTAGAAAATAGAATATTGATATGCAAGTAAAATGGGTGGTATGAATGCAGCCTGCTAAACCTCAAGCAATCTTGATAACTTCTCTGGAAAAAAAATGTTTGTGATCTACAAAAGCAGCCATTTGGCACACTGTTGCCAAAGAGGATGCTGATACAGATGCTGATAGAGAGGTTTTGACAGAAGACCCAGCCTCTGTCTGCATAATCCCTGCAGGCTGGGGAATGTGCCTCAGTTGCTCTGTATTAATGTGTCTGTGGAAATTTCTCAGAGGAGAAGTTAGTTGTAATGTGCTGGTTTTGAACTGTTTACCTATCTGCGCATTGACAACATGCTTATCTTCCTCTCTGCCTTTGCCCTTCAGTAACAAAGTCTAGAGATTCTTGGGTTGTCTAGCACAGGACACGTGGGTGCCTCTGCCCATAGGTATTGGTGGGACACAGTCTTCCAGCTCCCCAGTGCTTCAAGGGCAAAAGACATACCTACCATAAACATGCACAAGTCTGCAAATGTTTGTATGACCAACACATTTCCAGCTTCCTGTCACTGGCCAGAAACCTTTCTGTCTCTGCATTTATGAATATTGCATTAATGATATGTTATGCAGCTCTTGATTTTATCCATTCTGGGTAGAAGATGAGACATGGCAGCTCTTGGTGATTAGAGGAGCATCTGTCAGTTCCTATTTATCTCTTAATATCCATGCTATAAATAACTGGAAATGTTTGTACTTAGGTCTGTATTTCTAGTTTTTTGTTCCGTGTGTAAAAATTATGCTGACTCATTTTATTTAAATATTCAGATTTGCTGTAGAAAAGTGTACAGTGAGAGGGAGAAGAATGATGTTTTAGTGCTATGAACTGATGAAATGTCTCCATTTTATCTAAATACAGTACAGCTGACCTAATCAAGCTTTGTTTCCTATGGACTGGTGTCCTTCATTCCTATCAAACCCAATGCCAGGTACTCAGATTCACAGCATATTTGTAGAACAGACCCACAGGGCAAGAGGCAGATGGTGTGTGCTGTGGCTGGTCCAGAGCTGGGCAAATGCTGGTTGTGTCCCCGCTGTGGAGAAGACTGCATGACCGCTGACTTGAGCCTGCTTCTGCCTTCAGTGGGGCTAGGAATACAGGGGTGTCTATTTAGCCGTCAATTTTCATGTAGATTCAGGGAAATTAACTTTTGATCCTTACCTCTTTTTAGAATGATTAATTCAGAACTGGCTAGTAAAGTTAAATATTCAACAGCATGATTAAAGCAAAATAGCTCCTCATTGTGTGGTGGGTTGTTTTTTTTTTTTTGGGGGGGGGGGGTTGGGGGGTTTGGGG
>VXBL01000845.1:681786-697474 GCA_013400195.1 Aramus guarauna | reverse complement strand
GATTGGGAGGTTTGGGGAGGGGGTAGGAGTTGGTTTGGAGCTTTTTTGTTTTGAAAATTGGGGTAAAAATATAATACAGAGATCATGCATCTGTAGCATTAAAAACTGAATGAATAAAATAATAAAGAAGTTGGGTTCATTTGAATGTCTTTTTTCTTTTATTTTTTTAGCTTTTAATTTAAATCACTTGCACCTTAACTGTGGTCTCAGCCCTACTGTATTTCATGGGAATGCAACTCTTAAAATTATTAAAACAAAGTAATTCTTGTTATTGTTATGGTCTGAACAAATTTGTTTTCTTTGATGAAAGTTTACTGTTGAAATCTTGTACAAAGTATCTACCCATTCACAAATCATACTTTTCATTATAAACGTCTTTAAATTCATTAGGTTTCAGCCCTTATAAAGTGTTCAGAAAAGTAGAGGAATTGGTAGATGAAATTTTTCTAGATGTAAACCTTGGAGAAGTTTTGAGGTGGTTTAGGGATAGTAGGAGCTTACGGAAGAAAGCCATTTACTATAACCTTTCATAGCTTCTTTTTAATAAAGTCAGATGACTCTTGCCATCTATTCAATAATTTGTGCATTGTATTGATTATTTATCCCCAGCAAGTTGACTGTCGTGTGGTGGTTCAATGGTGCTCTTTAAATAGAGCGAGAGAGTGCACAACATGCAATACAGCATTCAGTGCTTCTTCCTATGACCATCATCTAGAAAACAAACATATTTTGAACTTTCTCAGGAAGCAATATTATCCCTTCTCTCTCTTTTTTTTTTTTTCTTTCAAAAAAGACAATTTGTGTTGCTAGTTTCATGACAGCTCACTGTCATGACTACAAATACTCTGGTACTACAGATGACGGTGAAATGGGAATGCTCAAGCTCACCGCTTTAGCAAGGAGCCCGAGAATGGAAATACATCAAAATTTTCCTATGCTGCCAAAGCAGCCTTTCCAGCATCAGCAGCAGGCGCTGAGCATTCATACATCTTTTAGTTCATCCACGTTGCCAGTGTCCTCCAAACACAGAGGAAAATTTATAAACCTACGTGACAGTGTAAAAAAGAGTCCTACAAAAAGCACAGCAAAAGTAAAAGCTGCTAGTGGTTGGGTGTCTGATGGCTCGTGTTCTAATTGTTCTTTAGAAAAGGTATGTATTGTGCTAGGTATTTATAAATGTGCATTTTTGGTACAAACTGTAGAAAGTATGTCACACTTCTTTGTTGTGTAGTTTTATCCATGCTATTTCTAGAGACTGAATGTTATTTAATTTTCTTTTGTATTTTAATCACTAGAAATCAAAATAATAATAATTGGAATTGGTCTTGTAAAGAAATACTTCTGTTCAGTGTTTTCTTAAGATTGTTGCACTGCATATAGTGTAGGGTTTTAATAGTAATTTCTTGAAAATGAGGAAAGCCTGGTTTGCTTAATTTTTGTTCTCCAAAATATATGTCTTTTAGTACTTGACAAATAGCAGCATTATGGAATTTGCTGATTTAGTTGACCTGCTTTGGAATGTGTATGGTGCTATGATAATTTCAGGTTAGTTGGTATTTCCTCACAGAAGGGAGTTATTTGTGACAAGAAAAATGGGTGTATTCTTCCTTTTCGCAACATCTGGACTTAGTGTTACATTTGGAGGCACTCCTTTTAATTGATCACTAAAAGATATTATCTTAAGTTTTTAAAATGTATCACTTAAATTACTATTTTTTTGTTTATAAGTATTAGAAAGTCCATCCCTCTACTTCAAAAAATAATTATTTGAGATTTATTGTACTGTTGTAACAGAATGGCTTTTCATTGTAGGTATTAGCACATTTATTTAGGCTGACAGACTTTGTTAAAGTGAGTTATTGTTAAAGTCATGCATTCCTATAGATAAGTCTATCATACTTGTGTGCTATAGTTCATATATATTCAAAACAAGGGTTTTAATTGGCCTGTTGCTTTCTTTGTAGTTTAAATAAGTTTGTGTCCACGTAAACCAGAATTATTAAATGTAGTCAGAGATATGTTTATTTAAAACTATTTTGAGGATAAGCTTTTGTTTTTCAGAATACTTTAGCATCTTAATTTGGAATATTCCTAAAAATTACAAATGTTTCTTGAAGATTCCTGGGAAACAGAGCAGTGAAAGTGATACCCTGAGCTGATCTCACGGATGCTGTACCATATAATAATTTCCAGACTGATTACATGCCATACTAAAATAAAATTAGCATTCTTCTATTATAATGATGCTCTAGGTTGTCTTGCTCTGATGGTTAGAAATATTTAGTTTCTTGCATTGTTCTTCCCTATGGTAGCCTTCATGCCCACATCAATGCTGTACTCCATGAAATGTTTAAGACAGTCCTGCCTTCATTTGGATTTGCACATCCTTTGAAAGTGGTTGCCAGCGGTGTCACCTCTTACCTGGCTCAAAAGGAACGTTGCCAGGAGGCTTGGAGGAGCAGGGAGCAGCTTTTAAGAGTCAGTGGGTACTAAACCAACAGCACAAGGGGAAAATGCAATGACAGTACTAATAGCTTATGAGACTGGAACCTGAAAGAATAAAAGGACTTTGAACAGTGTCAGTTTTAAAACAATAAGGATAAAAATTGCAACAGGTTGGGAAGGTTCTTGAAGCATTAGGGATGAGAAGCCCAGAGGGAGATGGGAGTTAAGAATTGAGAGAAGGAAGGAAGCAGGAAAAGCAAGCTGCCGTTTGGTGCAGGGAGAGGGATGCGGATTGTTTGGTCCATAAGGAAATCAACTACGATTGTGTCAGTTATTTTGCTAAGTTAAAGGGCAAGGGAGTGTGGTCAGTATCTAAGAATAACTTTGATTTGGTTTTAACCTTCTCTTATTGCAGGAGTTGTAACTGTAAAGCTGGAATTTTTCTGAGCTGTGAGCAGTTAGCTTGCCAGCCTTAGTGTTGTGTTATAGTTGATACATAATATGTGTATATCTGAAACTTTGGTTAACAGATTATTTTTTTTTACTGTGTGCACACATGGGAAGCTGCTTACTTTGGAACAAGGGAGACTTGAAGGGGTGGTTTATTTTTTTTGCATATGTAGGGCTGAGTGATTGCTCAAGCAATTTAATTTGATCTGTCCTCTAAAGGTTGCATTCTTCTTCCAGTAACTGGAGGTTTGTTTTAGTTTCCTGCATCCTTTGCAAAATGTGTATTATCATTTTCTAGACCAATTGTCCCCCACCCTCCCTTTTTAACACTTGAAAGATTGTGCTGTTTCCACAGAGGTAAGGATGTTTAAATAACAATAGTAATAATCTTTCAAGATATCAAATATACCTTGTTCTTACATCTTTCAATAACTTGAACATTTTTTCGCCAGCTGTTCATTTTGGGTAGATTGAGCTGAAAAATCCTGTAGGAATACCATGTGTACATTTAATAAGAGTTGCTACTCTAGGGCTGTTTCAGGTTTACCACTTAATTTGGTGTATGCTCTTGGTGTATGTTGCTTTGTGTTTTAAAAGATCTCAAACTTTTAAACTATGCTTAATACTTTAATGTTCTGGGGTTTGGGTTCACTTTCAGGATGTAGTGTTTTCTTTTGCCAATGTGCTTCATTATGCTAAAAGATCACAAGAATGTCTTGGAACAACTACGTTGCAAGAGCTTTGATCATCTGTTCAGCTTGTAATTTTGATGATAGTTGCTGTAGTTTGTTCCTGACAACTTGTTGACAATTAGTATGTTAACATCTCAAAGTGAGTCAATGTTTTGCTCAAAATGCTATTTGTAATCTTGTTCTCTTGCAGCTTAAGTGTCAGTAGTTTTCCTGCTTAGTGTTTTATGAAAATTCATAGGAGCGAAATCTTCTAAGTTTGAAGGTTTATGGTAAACCTGTATGAAGATCTTTGAGAGGTAGATCAAATCTGTTTAGGATCATTCCACCCATTTGGCTAAAAGTTTTTTCTTTGATTTTTGGTTGGTTTCGAAACCTTAGTGTACTTCTGATCTTTTTCCCCTTTACCAAAAAGGACTATTAACTTTGTTCAGTACTACCAATTTTAGCCACTGTTTCCCTGCTTTTGCCTGCTGTTGTATAATGATGAAGGGCTTCTGTTGTGAAACCAGCCCACAAAAAGCCTGAGTCTGTCCGCTGATGTGGACAGGCTTTCTGTTGGACCCCAAAGCCTTGTTACTCTGTGCTGGAAGGTGAGTAACTTAGTGTGAATAAGCAATGAGAGTCACTACTTCAGGTTCTCTGACATCAGCACGTTACTGGGGATGCACTGCTGGATACAGCATGGTTAAAGATGGTTGGTTGTCTTCAGTGGTGGTTATGGTCTCCAAATCCATATGCTATTTCAGAATTTTTTTCAGCTGTTAGATTTGAATCTTGTTTTAAAATGCTTTTCTAGTTTTCATTATTTTTGACATTTTGTTGCTGATTTTTAGCCCACAGAAGCTGTTCCTTCCTCTTCTCCCATTGTCCCTGTGATCCCTGTCCCACCAGTCCCTGCTGAGACCACTGCCATCCCATCCACCATACCACAGGTTTTTATTATTTTTTTTGTTGTTAAATTTGTTCAACTTTTTTTAATTCAATTTATTTCATTGTTTTGTTTAAATTCATGTTTTGGTACACTAAAGTTTCATTCTGATATTTGTTTTAATAGCAGCTCTTAGTCCATTTAAAATATCTTTATTTTCCTATGGAAGTGTGTTAGTAAATTGTGAAATAACTAAAGAAAAAAGATGCCAAATGAACGGAAAGAAGCACTAGGATATTTTGTGTTCTCACCTAATAATTTTAGAGCCATTTCACCTTTACTAAAGTGTTATTGCTTTATTTATTTATAGACAATTGTCTTGTCTCGTGTACAAATACTTAATATATGTCTTTGATCGATTGCACTTGCATGACGTTTCTTCTGTTCTCCAGCCATTTGTTGGTATTAGTGTGCTTGGGGGCATTTAGAACATAAAAGGTTTTAGTTTTTTGGTTTGTTTTTTTTACCCCTCTATTGTTAACATATTTAACTCATAGATTGTGCTGCCCTTCCGGACCTTCATCCTTTAGTTCACATAGTGCCAACACACAAAAAAATTCAACCCATCAAGACAAGTGAAAGCAGTAAACATGAGTTAACATTAATATCTTGCATGTAACTTGAAATATGTGACCACAGCATGGCATGCTATGGAATAATTTATAATAGGTAGCAGTTAATTTTTTTGCATATAGAACGGCATTCTGCTTTTATTTTTTTTGTAACTTTACTGTAACTTTCAGTGCAAAATCTCAAAAGATGTGTGCATGCCTTCTGAAAAGATGGGTCACTTTGTGGAATCATTTGATGTCAGATATTTATTAACTTTTAAAGGGAATTCAACTATCCAGAATATTACTAGGATATTTTTGTAGTATACACATCAGTAATTTTTTTCTTAATGTCCCCTATGCGGCTAAACTTGCAGTGCGTGGTAATCTTTTTTTAATCTCTGCTACATTGTTAAATTTTACATAATCCAATAATTATCAACGGTTTTTACAGTTGGCTGTTTTATAGCGCAATTTCTAGTGGATGTGGGTTTACACAATCTGTCACCTGTACTTTTCCCAACAGACAGTCCAGAGATCTGATTAGTTTCAGAACTGTTTCCCCCTTATAGAGGGATTCTGCTCACATCAGGACTTGAGGCTGACTAGTGCAACCGGTGGACTTTCCTGTCAGCCTTGATGGATAAAGATAACTGAGTCTCGAGTAGCATTTACTTTCCAGGAATTGCCAGTAGGCTAAACTTAATTTAAAGTAAAATAATTAGTGCTATATGTATTTATATTTTCTTTGACTGCCATTGCTGTGGCAGTGTTAATGTCCATTGATGATACTGAATTACAAGCAGAGGAGTAAGAATTGAGGGATCTGTGCCTCTGATTTCTGAGTGCATATCAATGTCTGCAGAAGTTAGTGATATAATTCTGCATCGTACGTGATTCCAAGCAGTTAGAAAATACCATAGTTATAATCAACTTCGGATTTGGCAGATGCATTTTTGTGCAATAGATACATCTTTCTGTTTTGTTAGTTACTTCACCCCTTAGGCAAGCCCTTAGTCTGCTTGTAAACAAACTTGTCAAATGGTTTTTAAATATTTGAACAAGCCCTGGCACAGAATCTTGAAAGTGTTAGGTAATTTGGAGAGCTCTTGCATAACAGACCGAAATACCAGGTCTTCCTTCCAAAAACATTTGATGTGTTGATTTGGATGTTGCCCTGTGTCTTTGCGGTGTCCAGGCATACCTTTGGAATGCCTGGCACAAAGCTTTTCTCCTTCCCACTTGGAAATGATGGTAAATTGTTGCTTCTTGATGGCAAATTCAGATAAATGCAGGAGGAGTGTGAGGAGCAATCATTTAACTTATGGAAGCTGTTTTGCATCAGCTGGCTAGTGTTGCAAACATACTGTTCACATAGGAACCTCACCTACTAATAGCAATTTGCTTTTAGGTAGTCTTCCTCTTCTTTTTGTAAGACATTAAAGAACACATGTCAGCCTCAAGAAAAGGATTAATGGGAAACCAGCTTCACTGGCACTGGGTTTTTAATATACTTGGATATTACAGAATCCTAACATTAAATAAAAATAAATACCAAAATTGAGTGAAATGCAAAGAACGTGACTGAACTTTCAAAATTAATCCTTGTTTTGTTTCCTATTTATAAATTAAAAAATTTTTCATAGTTGATACTATATGAATATATGAATATAAAACAAATGTATGTATGCTATTCTTTTCTAGATCTAGTGAGAATTAGACTCCTAATGCCTCATATTCAGCCAGGTTCTTTTTAATACAATGTTTTGTTTTGTTAAAATCATGTTAATTATAAAGCTCTTACAGGGATGGTGATGCATAATTTAATTGATGGGTATTTTTAGTACAGGCTCTTATTTTTAATTAAATCTTACGTTAACAGAACTTGCACTTGAATAAGCAGAAATTGGAATGAAAGTTAATGGCAGAAAATGGTTGTAAAGGATAGCATTGTTCTGACAGATATTTTTGTTGTGATACCAGTATTTGATTTCTGTACAGTGTAAAGCATGCCTAGGCATCTACTGAGAGAATTGCTCAGTGAGAAAGGTGCTTCCCAGCATCTTGACAGTCAGAAGTGTCATCTTTTTTGTTTCCCTTTTTTATAGTCTACTCTGTTAACTTGCATCAATACCACCTGATTTCAGTACTCTCTAAATGATACAGACCTAATTTCTGACACAGCAACTTGATAGCACATTGATGACTGCTGTCTAGTGATGGTAGATTATTCATCTCAGTTTTTTGTAAGGAACTTCTGAGTCATCGCTTACTCCTATCTTTTGGGAGCTTTTAAGTCATGAATTCTTCATAAGTTTGTTGTTGTCATGGTAATGAAACTAAAATGCAGAATATGAATAGGTTAATGAAATTGCCATGTTTTTGTAGGTCTTAAGTTTATCTTTGAATGAATTTAATACTAGCTTCTATTGCAGCCTGTTAAACTGCCCCTACATTTATTTCCACACAAGCACACATAAGAGATTTAAAACAAACAAACAAAACAAAACAAAAACCTTAATTTTAAATATCATGGATTTTCATACCTATTAAAAAAAAATCTGATCTTCCATTAAAGCAGTAAGGAGTGCTTTATGCCACTGAGTTTGTAGTTCCCACTGAACTTAATACATCAACAGTATTTGGAGTCAGGAATACATCTGCACATTTTTTTTTTTTGTTGTTGTTGTTCTTAGAGCAGGCTTGATGCTACCTATTTTAAAGGCAGATAATTGATGCAAAAATAGGAAACCTGTTTATTTGGAAGCGTTTCAGATAAATGCCACCAGTCTGTATGAATTTTATTTCAGTTAAACTTAGATTTTTCGCAGAAAAATTCTCAGTAACGTTAGAGAGCAGAAGTTTTAGCTTATTCTACCAGTTCCTGGCTAGCAAGAATGCTGTACTAATTTATATTTCTGTAGCAATAATCTCTGACTGCTTATGGCTTGTGAATCTATAGCAATTTTGTGATGGAAGCACATGCTGCTGTGCAGTAGATGAATGTCTGCCGTAGATTTTTTTTTTTTCACCAGTGAGTTTTGTAGATCTTTTTCTTCATAAGTTTGCTTTTCTCAAGTTTCCATTTTGCAAATTGAAGGGGGGTAGAGGGGGAAGGAAGTGTTCCTGGTTGGAAGAAAGAGGAATCAGATCCACCAAAACTTGGTTTTAAGGTATTGGCTGGTAAAGCAACTTCTGAATGTCGTAGCACAAATACTGGGGTAACTGACATCATGTCAAATGATAGCATAACTCAGTTTTTCTTTCGAAAAACAAAATAATAGATGACAGAACTTGTATATAAAACATGAGCTCAAAGTTTTGGAAGAGTGTGATTTCGTGGAATGAAAACAATTTGTTCAGGGTAGAAACAATTGTTTCAGAAGGTGAATTTTTGAGATTCTCAAGCTGAGGCTACCTTTTAACAGAACTTTGAGAAATACAGCAAATTAAATGTTGTATAATTATCACTAGTATTGCTTTCTATTACACTGTATAATTTCTTTTATTTTTTTTTTTAAAGGCAAATCCGCCTCCAGTGCTGGTGAATACAGATTCTTTGGAGACTCCAACATACGTAAGCCTACACTTGCTTTCAATTATAACATTAGATAATGTTTTATGTATGTAGTTGTTTAGGTCTGTTACTGTTTAATAAAACCTCTTTTACCTCTCTGATGCTTGATATTGTCAGCTGTCCTGATGGTTAGTTGAAGTGCTTAAGTAACTGTTTCATGGAAAAAAAAAAAAAATTTTAGATTGCAGGTGGAAGGTTTTGTGTGAGTACCAGTGTGTGACAGTGAAAAACCACAATTGTTTGAAGTTGCAGAGGTTCAGTGTTCAGAGAACAATCTGTTTCTTCAATTGTGCAGGCAGATGCTTTTTTATTGTGCCATTATTATTGCACTTCTCAAAAACACTTTGTAATGTAGTGGCTGTACTTAAGATGTTAGTGCTCCATAAGTGTTCATAAAAAAGTGTTCTGTTTGAAACATTAGGTAATAAGTGTAGTTACATGGAGGCTAAAATTTGAGTGTGTTAGTGTGTGTTTTGTGAGAGCAATACCACTGGCAAATCAGAGGCTTTGGCATGTAAGTTAGTCTGGCATAGGTTTCAGGGCTGAGTTTTCCTCCTGCATCTTCCTCCTACAGTTACTTAGATCCCACTTGCTTGTTGTTTTCCTGAGCAGTGTTAATGCCTGTACTAGTCGCTTGATGTTGCTTGATGTTGTGTTTATTCTAGGTGCTGGTATTACCAAGCTACGAGTAAATCTTGTCCTTGTCAAAAGCATTTGTAACTTAACAACATTCTAGAAAGAAGCTGTGATAGCTCAATGTAGACAAAAGCATGAATGAAGTTTAAGCAGAAGACAAAAGTTTAGTATAGTGACATAATTGAGTCACAGTGACATAACTGAGTGACATAGATGAGTCGTGAATGAAATAATGATGAATCTGACTAAAAGATCACAGCAGTAGCCTGCAGTGTTTGGCCCTTCTCATAGAATCACAAACTGGTTTGGGTTGGAAGGGACCTCAAAAATCATCCAGTTCCAACCCCCTGCCATGGGGTTGGAACCTGCAACTACACAGGTTGCCCAAAGCCTCATCCAACCTGGTCTTGAACACTTATTTTATTGATGTGATGCAGATATGGTTTAGAAAAGCATACTGAAGGTGGGGTGTCTCCATGCACACATCAAGAAGAAAAGTGATTAATAAATACATATTCACATTTCAGAAAAGCCCCATCTGGTAGAGGCACGTGGAAGACAGTAGACAGTAGAAATAGGAAGGGAAAATAGCATCAACAGAACAAATTGGTGCTCAAAATTTTAAGCTAAATTACCAGTTTGCAGTGAATGTGAAACAAACAAGCCCACAACTATCTGTAATCTAACATACTCCTTAAGCATAGGAGGTTGAGTAAAGGAATATGCTTCTAGGTTCCTAAGTAGCTAACAGAATTGTTAAGTAATGTAAAATCATACTGGTGAGGTTAACTGCATCATGAATCTAGAAAAATGTTAACTATTAAAGCTTTTTCTGTTGAAAGAAGAAAAAAACCCAAAGAACAAAACTCAAGTTGGTAGCACATGAAAAGATTAACTGTACCAGCAAAATTAATTTCAGTACAGCCAAAAGACTCTAACTAAATTCTACTGAACTACTAATAGGTTTTGACATTCAAAGAAGATTGCTGTGGCATAATTACAGCATTTGCATAGAACTTTCTTCATCTGGGGAAATCCCTGCAAATAAAGCTTGGCTTACTGGATCTGAGATTACTTAAAAACTTGCAAAAGGTAGAATAGGACAGTGATTTTTATTATTTCACGTATCCTTGCTCCTGTCTCTGCTAATGTTTGGTTTGTTAAGATAAAATCAATGCAAAGGTAAATTAAAAAAAAAAGGGGGGGGCACTATGAAATTGAGCTAAACCGAAAGATAAAAATTATGGCGATTCTTGTTTGCTCCTGTTTATCTACATGATAGTTTTAAATTGGTTTTGTACATGGAAATAAACAAGAGTTTGCTTAAGTGTATTAGTATTGACTTTGCTTTGCCTAATGGGAATAGGGAAATTATTCTTGTCCTGGTTATTTAAAAAAAAAAAAAAAAAAAGCCACATGCTGATCAGTCACCATGAACCATTTTCCAGGTACTGTAATACTAGATGACTGGTTCAGTTAGCACATGTTGTCATTCTTGTAGATAATACCTCAAGGACTAAGCTAACATAAAAACTTCTTGATCACAGTGGCTTCTATTGTGGTAGTGTAGAAATAGATACCATGTCATGTATTCAGAAGGTCAAGACCTCTTCCCTTTTTAATGGAGAAATATCATGTGTTAAAACCACAGTATCTTTTCCACTGAATAAACTACTAAGGACGTATCATTTTTGAGGTACTGTGCAATGAAGAAGATAATAATCTGTTATGTCTGGAATGGACATGGCTTCTATTGTATTAAGGGGACATATAATTGGAGATTGAGGAAAAACTGTAGTGAGGGATAAATGAGCTTGATATTGGACACCCTGTGAAAGTTGTGGCATCTTCAGCTTTTGGAGCTTTTAAATATGTTAAATAAACATATGATTAATGATGTAGATGTAATGTTAATTTTGTGTGGGGTGAATTACAGTCCCTTTTTTAATTCTCTGCTAGAAAACTGTAAAGATTCTAAAATACTTTCTTCTATACATATGTATTTGTATCTTTATAAAATCTTGAATAGTATGTTAAGAGTACAGAAGATTACCAGAAATAGAGTATATCAAGAATAGACAAGATGCTTTGTAAAATAGTAGTATAAATGCTATTTTTTGTTAAATATTTTATCCTAAAAGGCTTGAAATAGGGAATTGCCTGTAGCTGCATGTTGTAGGTATCTGTGAAGGAAAGAATTTGAGTTCAAAGATATCTTAGTAATTGCAGGGGAAAAATCTCAAATGTTATTTTGATATTAAATATGGTTAAGAATTTGATATTTAATAGTTTTCACTTAGTTTAGATATTTGTTACTTTTGCTATTTGATTCTGTCCTAGTTCTGTAGACAGCAAAGAATGTGGGTATCCTTTCTAACTTAAGAATGACAAGGCTTAGTTCTAGTATTTGGGTTTTTCATCTAGCTTTATAAAACATTCTTCTAAACTCTTCTTCTGGTTTTGGTTCTGTTTTAATTCGTTGATCTTTAGTATGTATGTAACATGGTAAGTAGTAATATAAATTGTTGTTAAATCTTGCTTTAGAAGGGTTTTGCCCATTTCTAGTGAGAAATGGTATAAAGTGTCAGTCTTTGATTCACCCTGCCCCATAAGGAACAACGGTTTGAAAATACTGCTCTGTTCTTCTATGCAATTTCTTCTCTACCCCACGACTCCTTTTTTTTTTTTTTTCCAGTTCCAACTTGCTATATGGCCTAAGAAGCCTCCAAGGACTGTGTAGAACAGTCTGCTCTCTGAAATCTTAACTTTTAAATTCATACAAAAAGAGTGTGTGATTCATGTACGGAGCAGCGTGAAAATCACACGTCCCCTCGGAGCTCAGTGATCAGTGTGAATCAGCTGAGATTTGATGGGCGTGAACAGCCAGCCAAGCAAACTGTGTCGTGTAAAGTGTAAAATCCTCTGTAAGTCTCACTTTGCTTTCTTTATAGGTCAATGGCACGGATGCAGATTATGAGTATGAAGAAATTACTCTTGAAAGGGTAACATGATAAATGTCTTTCTGTACTCTGTTTTAGATGGGATTTATGAAACTTTAATATAAAAAATTAATCTCTTGATACTGCTAAATAGCAATCCAAAGCAATTCTTAATGTTTTTTTCTTTAGGTAGATTTAAGATAGATATAATCTAAAGAAAAAAAAATACACCCAGTTTCTGGAGCAGGAATAGAAGTTTGTATTAATATCCTTGACCACTAAGAGTAAAATGGGGGAAGGATCTCCCTAAGACATACTGCATTTAATGTTATTATATAAGCTTGTAGAAAGTAGTAACATAAATTATGATTTCATTTCCTATATTGCCATTTATGATAGACTTTTGTTTACACCATTAAGTTTTATATTGAGAATCAGGCCTCCTGTTGAGATTACAAGTGTGGCACCTTGTCATACCTGTGCAGTTCTTGGTGGTTACTGAGAGGGTGAAGAGGTCTTTCAGTTGATAGTAAGGGCAGGCAGCCTTTGAAGACAAAATGCCAGTCTGAGTCTCTGCATCTGTGAGAATGTATTACCTCTGCAACACAAACTACTTGGGGGCTTCTCTGGGAAAAATAATTTGTCACTATTAATTTAATGAGGAGGAATTATTTATCTGAATAATCTCTGTTTCCCACTAGAGAGGGAAGTTTTTATCTCATTCATCAAGTTCACGTCAATGAGAAAACTGTGGGGTTGGAACTCTGTCACTTACAGTTACACAATGACTTTATGATCTCCTTACTTCTATGAAAATAAGTATAATTATATCTTACATGTGGCTATATGTCATACACTGCTTAAAGTATCTTTTAATATTTTTTGTCAGGGAAAATTATATACATTTGGTTCTATATAGATATACTAGAATATCTTTTCCCAAAAAAAGATGTGTAAATTTTTTTTTTCCCTCTACCTTTAGGGAAATTCAGGACTTGGCTTTAGCATTGCAGGTGGTACAGACAACCCACATATTGGGGATGATTCAAGTATTTTCATTACAAAAATTATAGCCGGGGGCGCAGCTGCACAGGATGGAAGATTACGGTATGATGACTTTCTGTGTTGGGTTGCTAAATGTTTATATTTTCAAACAGTGGATAGAATACTTCCTGTTACTTTCAGTAGTTTTGTCATGCTACATTACATTTTAAATAAGTTTTGTCTTACAAAAGTATTTTGTAAATAATGAAAAGTGTTTGAGTGGACCAATTTTATTTTTTCCCCCACCCAATAAAATCTGCAGTTAAGTGAAATTAAGTGAACTTTACCTTTTTCTATTTGGTGGTGTAAATGGCTTATGCCATATGTTCTGTAGTCCTTAATTCAATATACAAAGGAAAAGCTTAGACAGATAGGGTAGGTAACTCTTGGTTATCTATGTGCATATTTTCTGATCTGTGAGATAGTTGAGCTTAACAGCAGCCCTCTTTTATACTTGGTATAATTCAGTGGTTTAATTTTTCAAAAATGCTACTCATGTTCAAAAGCCACATTTTTTGTTTACATCAAGTACTCCTCCTCCAGTATACCCTATTTTCTTATTTAATTGTGGACTGATGCCACTACTTAACTGCTACCGAGGAAATGTTGGCAAGTTACTAGATGGTAGCAGGTGATATTTGCAACTTCCTTTGAAGAGTACTGTTAGAAGTTAATAACAAATTGCATTAATGAATTATTTTGTTAATCCAGAACAGTCTATAAGTATACTCCTGTATCACTGGGGGGGGGGAGGAAACCCACATCTGACTGTAGGACGAGCTTTTTTTCTCTTGTGTTGTCAAGAACTTACCCTATCACTTCTGGTGCAAATGCCTGATGCGTTACGGTTTTTAGTCCTAATAAGCTTATTTCAAAGCTTTATTTTAGCTTGTTGGCCATTGTCAGAGGTACATCTGGCAGGACATGGTGACAGGTGGGTCAGGCATTGTACTTAGTGTAATGAGAGCTCAGTGTTACTACAGCAACATGTTAAATGGAGTGGAAGGCGAGTGATTAAACAGCTTGTGAAAAGCAGGGATGGAGGTTGACTTGTTCACATCATGGCTTAAAACCAGCGTGTTCTCATTGTGTGCCTCCTAGTTTCTGAATTTTTTAATTCTTGCTTATAGCCTAAACAAAAGGTAGTTTGTTTGAAGCTCTGTTCAAAATAGGGTTTAAATGAAACACATGTAAAGATGGTATCCTCTTTAGCCACGAACAAAATACTCCCTTTAAATGTTTTCTAGTGATCCTTGGTTTATTTTTAAGCATTAAAATGAATTTTAGAGCGTTGTCTTGAATCGATATAATTTTGAAGCAAAATCTATATATATTAATGTGTTTACATGTATATTAGTGTATTGTCGATAAAATACTAGGCTCCTAATGCGTCCACTCCATGTAACACAACAGCTGAACATGAATGTTGCTGTCTCTAGGGTTAATGATTGTATTCTACGAGTAAATGAGGTGGATGTTCGTGATGTGACACACAGCAAAGCAGTTGAAGCATTGAAAGAAGCGGGATCAATTGTACGATTGTATGTCAAAAGAAGAAAACCAGTTACAGAAAAAATAGTGGAAATCAAACTTGTAAAAGGCCCTAAAGGTATGTAGGAGATATAAAGCTTCTGTTTCACAAGAAGGATAGAGTTGACAAATAGATTTTTGCATTTAATTTTTTGAAATTAAATAGTACCTTGCATATGAAGTTCTAGGAAATGCAGAATAATGAAAAATAAGATAAAGGTATCTCAAATGTTTCTGTATTTTTATCTATATGTCTTGAAACTGTTCTTGCAGCATGCATATTTTTCTTTCAAACAATAAAAATGTGTTTCTGGTATTATTTAGTAATTTTTAAGTACATTACAAATGAAAGTAAAATATTTCATTGAATTACGTAGAAAGGATCTTTGAGAGACTGAAAAACAGAGAAAGTATTATTTTGTTTCTGTGTGGATAAATGTTGGACAATGTTTCTTTAAATATCATTGGTGATGCTGTAGCTCTGCTGTGTGCTTCTTTCACAAGGCATGAAAGACTGATTTAGCTTTTGATTTTCAGAACTTCTATAAATGTTAAGTCTTTTCCAGAACTTTCTGGAAAATTACGTAGTTCACTTGGAAAGGCATCCAGTATTGCTTCAGCCAGAGCCTAATATTTTTGTCTATGTGTGATACCAATATAATTGTTATTTATATAATAATTTGAATCTAACGAATGCTAAGAGTTTTCTTGAGTAATGATGTTCTCTTCGAGCAGGTCTTGGTTTCAGTATTGCTGGTGGTGTAGGAAATCAGCATATACCTGGAGACAACAGCATCTATGTAACCAAAATCATTGAAGGCGGGGCAGCACATAAAGATGGCAAACTTCAGATTGGGGACAAACTTTTAGCTGTAAGTAGGAGCTGCATGTTTGTG
>VXBL01000845.1:668590-681745 GCA_013400195.1 Aramus guarauna | reverse complement strand
TTTTTTTATGGTTCTTCACTTTTAGGCCAAGTAAGGGCATGATTCACTTTGTGGTTAAGCTGTCTGCTGGTAGACTGTTATTTCATAGAAATCGGTAAAAAAATTCATATTGCCAGGAAATCCATGATAAAAAGTAAATCTGCAGCATGGTACACATCAGGAAATCTGAAATCTGTTTAGCAACACTAGAAAGCATCTCCTATATAACTTTTATATAACCATTTATGTCTGTGGCACATGAATCCTAGTAAAGACTGCAATGCCAGAGTACTCCAGCAGGTTTCAGTGAATGTCCTATGAGAATGTGCATTTTTGTGTGTTGAGACTTTGTTTGGTTTTTTTATCTTTAGGTGAACAGTGTTTGCTTAGAAGAAGTTACTCATGAAGAAGCAGTGACTGCCTTAAAAAACACATCTGACTTTGTTTATCTGAAAGTTGCAAAACCCACCAGCATGTTCATGAATGACAGTTATGCCCCTCCTGACATCACAAACTGTAAGTTCAGCTTATCTTTGAAATTTATTATGAAAATCTGATCTGAGAAAGGTGATTAATCAGGGAAATTGTGCTAAACAGAACAGCATCCCATAGCTCGTGTACTGAAAAAACAGCAACAATGGGGCTCTTAGGTGTGTTTCTGACAGTGCTGTGGCCTAGTCCTAGTGACTTGATGCTTTGCATCACTTGGTGATGAGTACAAGGAGAACATGTGCCTCATTCTCCTGGAGGCTGCAACCAGCAACACACTGCACAGATGTTCAGTGTCCTGTGAACTGAGCAAAAGACAATACCGTTTCAGGTAGAGGTTAGTGATGTTCTGACTTTTTTTTTTTTCCCCTGTTTTCCTCCTTTTTCATGAGCTGCACTTATTTGAATAAACCAGACAGGGAGGAGGGGGAGGTCTTCACTTCTGGTATTTCTGTATCGCAAAATTTTATGTTAACTTACTTGAAATCTGACTTCAGTTTTGACATAATTGTTGATAATTCAAGTGGAAATTGAAAGCTGTATTGAAAATAGTTACCAGAATTTCTTCTTGACATAAGGGTACCACTTACAGGAATCTTTTTGAAATCAAACATCCAAATCAGGAAAGTTCAGGGCTGAACTACAATGCAAAAAAAAAAATTAACTTAATGTACAGTTTCTTCAAGATATTATGAACACTTAGTGTTTGGAGAAAGGGATGAGAATGACGCAACTGTATCTTTCCAAGATGACCAGTTTTACTCATCTCATTGCATAAAATGGTTGTGGAGGGCAGAGTTATTTTGGGTTGTTTTGGTTGTGGTTTTTTGGTTGGTTGGGTGGGGTTTTTTTGTTTTGTGGGGTTTTTTTGTTTTGTTTCCTGCTGTTAGATGCAAGTAATTGATACGTAACACTGATCAGAGAGTACTTCATACGAAAAAAGGAACACTTTTGGACTAAAAAGCCACTGATGTAATCTGAAACAGTATGTAAAGAACATCAACAAAAATGGAGCACAATAAAAGACTGAAGTACCTTATAACCCATCATTTATTGGTGATAGCTACAGTATCTTTATTTGTAAGATTATTGAATTACAGTTTGGAGCTAATTAGGTTTTATGTCTTCACTGTCTCACTAGAAGGATTCTTTAACATAATACTTATTTTCAGCCTTCACTTACTCATCTCCACTTTTATACTCACGTATATGGTTAGAGAGCAGCCATTTTTCTTAGGTTATCTAGTTTGTCCAATAATTCAACTATTCCCACTGTTTCCTTAGAAGACAGACTATTTTTTTTTCCTCCCCATCATAACTGACGTATGTTTCACCTTGAATTTGGATTTTCTGGAACAGAAGTAACCTGATTTGTACATGGTGTTCCTGGTAGTGTTGCAGTAATGCAATTACACTGCCGTGGATGGTGATGTGGGCTGAAGTGCTGTCTGTACTTTTGAGTAGATTTTCTGGGTTTTGTTTCATTTAGCTGCAGTTTTAGCTTCTCTGTCTGAAGTTACTGTGTTGTTTTACACTGTTTCTGGCAGACTTTTGTGAACAGTTAACCAAAGAACATTCTTCTGCAAAGTGCTAAGTCCTTTGATGAGACTTGAGTCTGTTTTCCTTACAACAGGAAAGCCTTTCCTACCCAAAGCTTCATAAGCTTGTTCGTCTCTGTTGATCAAAGTGCAGCTGACATGGAGACTCTGGATCTACTGCCTGAATTTTGCACACAGAATAGATCCATAGGTCTTGTCTGAGGTGTTTAATTCAAGGAAATCAGTTTAACCTCTTCCTAAATCTTTCACTTACCAGAAACAACTGCATATGGCTAAGATGCTAGATGCTATTTTTCTAATTCAGGGCAGAACAAAAGCTTTTTCAGGACTCCTCAATATTTTCACGTTTACAATGGAATTTTTAAATGGAGATACCAATCTCCTGGAAGGCTATTGCTCCTTTATAAAGGAGCACTATAACCTTACAACCAGAAAGCTCTGCTTGCTGTAAGGAACTGCTTAATTAAATAGAACTCATACCAAAAAACAGTGGCTCCTGTACATACCATTTTAGAAACTGATGTTTTCAGGGCCAACATTTCAAGGTTGGTTTGCACTTTCGTTCTCATCTCAGATGAGCCCTTCAAAAGTGATGCTGTGTTTGGCAGAGCAGTACCTGGCTCAGGTACTTACTCATTGTAAGTGAGTGTTGAAACAGTTACTAGTCTTCCTTCTTTACCTACTCACCTGCAGCTGTTTTGAGACATGTATTTGCAATCCTTTGAATTTCTGTCCATCAGAATCCTGTTCTACATGTTCTTAGGAGTTCAAGTGCATCACGCAGGAGGGATAATGTATTCCATTCACTACTGATTCTCATAAAGTCACACCGAGATTGCCTATGGACATGCCCATTGCAAATGATTTTAAGGTAGTAAAAACTCTGTCTACTACCTGAGTATGTGTGTAGACTGCTCACTGTCTACATCTCCCCTTGGTTGTTCTTTTTTTAATGTGTGTGGGTTTTTTAAGCACACATTTTATCAGAAACATCTAAAAGCACAGAGTACAGTACTTACCAGCTTACTGTCTGTACTGTCTGCATAACGTGCTGTAAGTTACTCATTATGCTAACTCTTGTGGACATGGTAGTTCATTAAAAAGTCCACAAAACACCAAATTCAGGTTCGATTGTCTTTAAGACTTTTTCTCTGGAACTGGTCTAGTTTAGTTGTAAGGTTGCCTCACTTTCTCTGGTGATGGGGATTTCAAATGCAGTGCTAAAGATACTGAAAAACTGTATGAGAACCACATTCACAAATTTTGGTATCTAGGTTTTCTGCAAAATCTCATTTCTTTTGAAACTCCTGTAGTAAGAGTAGCACCTACACAATAGTACAGTCTTGTCAGGTGGTCTGATGGTGCAAAAGATGGGACAAAGTCAGCCAGCATCCATATAGATAATTAAATCATTTGCTATTTGATATTTCTTTGGGGTTAGTGTTTTGAATGGAGGAACATTTGATCAAGAGGTTTCTGAGATTCTGATTTATGGGAGTATTTATTGAGAAGAGTACAGATCCTGCCAACATAATTCTTTGTGCAACTGGGGCTGAAAGTTGATCTCCATCATTTGATATTTATCAGAGTGAGTGAATGCCTTCCGGCTGCCCGTAGGGGAAATTAATGTTGAAAATCTTGTTAAAAAAGAGTTGGGCCTGTCTGAGACCAGAGCATTTAGCAGGGAATGAATGTGGAAAATACAGCTCATGGTTATGTGCTGTAGCTCTAGAGACTGGTACTGTGAGCAATGAAAGCTTGACCACAGCCATCGACAGTCTGGAATAGTTGATTGCTATGTCTGTTTCTATTGCTTCTGTGAGATTTTCTTTTAACCCTTGAGGTGCAGATTGCTTATTTAAACAGTTACTTTACACTGCTATTTTCTGACTCAAGAAGAACGCAATTATGAAAGCTTGTTCTTTCTGAGCACGTTGCCATTTGAGTACTGTTCTCCTGTGTGAGAGACACTGAAGGACAAGAATTTCCACATATAGGAAACATGGAAATTAAAAAACGGAAAAAAAAAAAACCCAAAACACCCAAACCAACAACAAACTACAAAACCTTATGCTCATTGTATGCAGAGGAGCAGCAGCACTGTACATAGGGCGGTCCTGTGGACCGATGCCACCCAGCTGGCTAGCACCATTGGCGGCTAATCTGATTTGTGGCTCTAATAATCATAGCTATCAGGCTTCTGTAGTAGGTCATATGGCAGTAAGGAATGTAAATTGCCTCAGTAATCTATATGTAAATGTTGGTCATTAAATGGTTCCTGGAACAAATGTCCAGTAACTTGTTGGTATAAATGCTTTAAAGTTAGTTAAAATATTACTAAGAAGGTCTAGAACTTGCTATTCAAACCCTCCAACATTACCTGTACAATGCATACTGTAGAATATCAGAGTCAGAAAAGTGTCTACACAGTTTTTGAGAGGCAGAGGACTTGCTTCCTAAACAGTCTTGCTTTGAAGACATTATTAATGATGCCTTTTTGACTCCTAGCCACTTTTGGAAGTATTTGTCCTTTGTGTGCGTGCACACATTGCTAGTGTATTTCCACCCTGCATTGAGAAATAAAATGCTGCAAGGTAGGGAACAATCAGTTTCCTCACTGGACATATAAATGCCTTATTGTTCCTTAAATGGCATAAATACAGGAAGAGAAGAATATGTTGATAACAGAAAATTACAATAGAGTTTTAATTTTATTTCCCATGGTGGAGATTGTACTTGTGATTGGTGTCCTCAGTTTGCAGACAATAAGGAAATAAGAAGACATCTCCCATTTTCGTGTAGAACTGTGCTCTGTTAAGAGGGGTGGATTTGGTAATGGAGTTTCTCCTTAGGAGTCTTTGACTTGTCCTGTCAAAGCAAGTTCATTTTGGGCATGTAATTTTCTGTTCATCCAAAACACAGTTCCTTTATCAGTTACATCAGTAATAATATTTACTTGAAAGTAGAAGTTTAGACCTGATTTACGATTCAGAAAGTGATGGCTTGCTTTTTATTTCTATCATATTCCTCATGAATATTCTTCAAGTATAATCTCTAGCAAAAAGTTTTAGGAAAGGCACAGGCACGTTTTTTTTGCAGGAACTCTATAGAGAGCCTTTTTATGCCTTGTAGATTTGCTTCCTTAGCGCCGAGAATACCAGCCTTGAAAAAGGACCTGACTTCTACATATGGGATGTGCTTATAAAAGTTTTATAAATGCTGTAGCCAGTGCTGATGTGGAACTGTCCACAGGTGTGCAACAATGAACTGTTACGTTCTTTGAGAGCTAAGTTTTAGCTACATGGTGAAAGGATACAAAATTTTAAAGTGTAAGAATATGTGACAGTATTCGATGATATGTATGTTTCTGAATGTGACCCAGTTAAAGGCTCTAGGAACCTTAAAAACAATCAAATGAAAAGTGCTGTAAGTCAATGAACATAGAATATGTAATGAAAAATCTAATTACCTCCTACAAAATATGCATCGTTATTGCTACCACTGACTTGTTAAAAGCAATTATAAATTCATTTTGTGAAATGAGAAGATTTAATGCATGAACAGAATGTACAGAGCTGCTATATTGAGCTATAGTTTAAAGGGTTTTTTAATCAAAACCCATTTTCCACTAATTGGAAAAGAGCTCATAAAGTCTGCATTCCATTTTTTTGTGCTTTAGCAGTAAAATTTTGTGAGGAAAAGCAGAATAACTGTATTTATATACAGCAGTCTTTTTTTTAAAGTATCATTTGCTTTAAACAAGTGTGTACTGTGACATGGAAATATACTTGTATATTAAAATACGTATATTAAACTCCATTGAAATGTAAATATTGCTGTTTGGTTTGGTAATAATTGTGAAAATCTATTGCCAAAACTGCTGTGTGGCTAAAAGATAAGTTTTGAAATTGGCATTAACCTGTCCAAATCTGTTACCAGGGCATAGAAGCTGCATTTTGTGCCAGGGCAGGCAGAAGGAATAAAGTAGTGGGATCTATAGTCTCTGAATCCTTGCAGGGAGCAGAAGGATGAAGGTGCAATGTATAAGTTACAGCTGTTCTAAAAAATGCTTTCAAGAGTCATGTGTCTTGAACAACTCCTAATTATTAGGGAATTCTCAAATGTGAATGCTTTTGTTGATCATTTGGTTTTAGCAAAAGCAGCGTTCTCTTTGCTGTTGACCTCGCGTAGCTACCTTGAGGAAGCTTCCTTTTGTCTGTGTTGTGCCCAGGCGGCCAAGAAGGCCAACAGCATCCTGGCTCGTATCAGAAATAGCGTGGCCAGCAGGACTAGGGGACGGATCGTCTCCCTCTACTTGGCACTGATGAGGCCACACCTTGAGTACAGTGTTCAGTTTTGGCCCCCTCACTACAAGAAGGACATTGAGGTGCTGTAGGGCGTCCAAAGATGGCAACGAAGCTGGTGAAGGGTCTGGAGCACAAGGCACATGAGGAGCGGCTGAGGGAACTGGGGTTGTTTAGCCTGGAGAAGAGGAGGCTGAGGGAGAGACCTTACCACTCTCTGCAGCTACCTGAAAGGAGGTTGTAATGAGGTGGGTGTTGGTCTCTTCTTCAAAGTAACAAGTGATAGAACGAGAGGAAATGGCCTCAAGTTGTGCCAGGGGAGGTTTAGATTGGACATTAGGAAAAATTTCTTCACTGAAAGGTTGTCAAGCATTGGAACAGGCTGCCCGGGGAAGCAGCTGAGTCACCATCCCTGGAGGGATTTAAAAGCTGTGTAGATGTGGTGCTTAGGGAGGTGGTTTAGTGGTGGGCTTGGCAGTCTTAGGTTAACAGTTGGACTGGGTGATTGTATTTTGCAGCCTCAATGATTCTATGATTCTAAAGTCAACTTTAAAAACAGATGTATCTCCAGACTGTCCACATGGGCTTCAGCTATCCAGTGTCTGCTTCTAAAAAAAGGGGGAGTTTTGAGACACAATCAAACTGAAAAATTTGCTTACTGACTTAGTGTGAGGCAACTGGGGAATGTGTAGATGTGACAATATTTTAGAACTATGATATTTACAGTGTATCATTTTAACTGTTATATTTTGGTTTTAGAAGAGGTGACTCCTTATAACACTTTGTCAAATTCAGTTTCTCCAGCTTTTTGTTACTGACTTAATGCTTTTTTTTTCTTTCTTTCTTTCTTCCCACTCTTTGAAGCTTATTCTCAGCCAGTGGATAACCATATCACTCCATCTGCCTACTTGGGACAGTCTCTGCCCCCAGCGTCACCGGGCCGATACTCACCAATTCCCAAGGGAATGCTTGGAGATGATGAGATTACCAGGTAATGAACAACAAAAGCTACATGGCAAATTAATTAACCAGGGAAGCTTATAAGATGTGTTTGTGGGCAAAATACTGGGGACTAGAATATTTTATTTCAAGAAATAAAAACAAATCATTAGTTTCTTAATACTTGTAAACATTTATGTAAGGAGAAAACGAAATAATTTTATACATACATATATATATATATAGACACACATACATATACACATGCACACAGAGGATTTGTCAGCCCAGGAATAGTATTAAAATTAGAATGCCCTGCCAAAGTGCTCCAAGAGTTGACAGAGCTTTTTAGGAGGGTAGTATGAGCAGACTAGAGATTATTTCTTAATTTGAAGCCAGCAATCTTTTGTCGCTTCCCCCCCCCCCCCCCCCCCCCCACCACCCCTGTCTTTNCCCCCCCCCACACACACACACAGATAAGGGTTTGTTTTGATGGATTAGTAAATCCAGAAAGGCTAGAGAGCTCTTAATCCTTTTGCATTAACAGACCGTTCATTCCTTCACTGATTCAGTAGATTCTATTAATCTTATGTTCATCATCACTGATAAAGGGAAGCTCTTGTAATTTTGTTACCCTTCTGCTCTGCAAGTATAGGGAAGTTATACTGCATTTTCAGTATGGTGTTACTGAATTCTGTGTCAGAGCATCATCTGATATGGATAATGTCACTCAGTTTGTGTGGCAGGGTCCACCCAGGATTGAAACATAAGTGGTATAATAAGTTGGAGAATTTATTTTAGTGTATGAGAAGGTAAGAGAGCCTTGGATACGTTTTCAGTTATTTTTAACTTAGAGTTAGGTGAACATATAAGCCAAAGTGATTCTGTCCTGCTGATAGCATTGCTGAACTTACAGCTTTATAGCTTTTGTTTAAAATTACTGTAAAGGGAGGTTTTTGGATTTCTTATGAAATGCAAGGGTTATTCAGAGAAGGCTTTAGGTGATTTTCTTTAAATTACCTTCCCATTTTCCACTCTCTCCATCTCAAAAAGAGGTTTAGAAATTTTGAGTAATACTTTAAGATACTGTGTATTACATTCTCTAACTGCAGCATTTTTGTTAATGCATTAGTGTGAGCCACAGCAATATACATAGGTTTTCACAATGTCATTTACTTGTAATAAAATAGTACTCTGAAAGGATGGGTATAATAGTTGATAGGGGGTGAAATTTAAGAATTTGACACTAAGTTGATTTAAGAGCTAATGCAAAAATTGAGTGGTTTTTAAAGATTGGACTAGATAATGTTTTTGTTTTGGAAAAATGCAGCTACTTAGTTTTTCCCTATAAATTAATAATTAATATCTCCAAATACTTAAGAACAGCCATTAATTGTTCTTTAGTGCTCTCTAGTGATTTTTCAAATGCAGTGCACAGTTGCTCTCCTTTATTAGAAAGATCTGTTTCTGAAATAATTTATGCCTTTCTTGTATTGGTAGTAGCAGATTGGTAGATTTTTGGAAGGAGTGTTTCTGCATTAGAAGTAGACTGGCCTTATCTTAACTTGATCAGTGTTTCTTCTTTCCTCATCCACGCCAGGAGGGGATCCTATAAAAAGAATGCAACAACTTGGTTTATGTTTAACTTTTTCAATTGCTGTTGCTGTCAATAAATTGCACATCTATTTGAGAATACCATAAATTCTGTTGGGTTTGGGGTTTGTTTTTTTTTTCGAAAGGGCTTATGCATACTTCTTAAATTGTTCTTTGCTATATTTATTGTTTGACCAACTGAAATTAAAGCAGTAAGGATGTATTTCTCACTATTGGTGTTTCTATTAGAATTTGTTCTTCAAGTTTCAGAAAGGGAAAATAGTATTTTGTTGCTTGGTATTTATTACCATTAGGTAAAACAAGACTATGAGCTATACTGAGGCTCTTGAACAATATGGGAAGTGTTAAGTAATGACATTTAGTGCTGAATAACATTGTAACATAAATAACAGGAATTTATAATATATACATACTTATAAATTGTTCAGTTCACCTAACAACAAGCAGAATTGAAAGCATACAAATAATAGAAGCTATTATTTGATAGTCTAAGCTTTGGCAGGGAGGACTGGGGGCAGAGGGTGGGACACACAGCATTGTTGCCTTAGGAAATGCATAACTTTACCTAAATTTTCAACACTACCTGTCTCAAAAAACTTAGTTTTCTAATTGTTTATTTTACTTCTACTTATGACTAGTGACCAAGATCTCGTATTCCTTTCAGGGAGCCTAGAAAGGTCGTCCTGCATCGAGGATCAACAGGTCTTGGCTTCAACATTGTTGGAGGAGAAGATGGAGAAGGAATTTTCATCTCTTTCATACTTGCAGGAGGGCCAGCTGACCTGAGTGGAGAGCTTAGGAAAGGAGATCGTATAATTTCTGTAGGACTCCTTAATTCTTTTATTTAAACAACAACAAAAGTTTTCCCCTCCCTGGATATTAATACTAGCTAGTATGATTTATATGCAAAGAATATCATTAACTGAGCTAAATTTGAGTCAGTGGAACGGATTCCAAGATACTTATAAAGTATCTTTGAGGACTTCAGTCTTGCCTCAGTTTCTTATCTGTAATCTGATTACAATAGCACTTTCCTGTCTCAGATACATATTTTTTTTTTCAGTGAAGACATTAACTTACTGTAGTCTGGTAGCTGAGGTGTGTATGTATAAATTAAAAGAATGCAGGCTTCAGAAATAAGCTTTTAATGAGATGGAGACACTTGGCAGTACTGTCTAAAATTAGGTACTTCCTGGAGTAAGTATTAAACTTCCTGTTGTGTTAAACAGAATCATCTCATTACCCGTCTAAGGGCTTTTTCTGTATTAGTACTGAAGGTCATAAAGATTTTGTGTGGTTTTGTGAAATAATTTGTGGAGATCCATTTCTTTGGACAATTACGTTGTAATTTGGTAGTTACTTAAGAGGAAAAAATAATTTTGGCTTGGCTATTATTAAAATGCTGATATTGAAGTCCACCTTTATTTTAGTTTAAGCTACAAAAATTACTTTTGCTCGAAAATGTGACCCACACTTTTGATTCAGTTTTTTTTCTGATACTATTTTAAAATCTGCATTGAAAAGCAGGCTAGACAATTTCATGGAGAGTGTGCTCTGGCACCGGGTGCTAAACATAATGGTCTATAGCCATCCTTTGGCTAAGGAGGTCTCTGAAGCCCTGGTGTAGAAAGGTGAGGTGAATCATCACAGAAAGTAACATTCTCTGCATCTCCTTAAAAAGAAAGAAAAAGATTTTAAGAGGAAAATTGACCTAGCAAATACAAATTCATTAAGTCATACACTATGACAATTACAGTATTTCTTAACAGAGTGGTATATATGAGAGAGGATTTATTGACTTCGGATTTCAGTAAGGATCGGTGATATTTGTATTAACTAACATGTAATGTTGGAAACAGGGAAAACTCACGTGGCATGGAAACTGTTCTGTGATGATAAACACAAGCACAAACATTTTGAAAAAGCTTTTTTGTATCTCTTGTAGGTAAATGGAGTAGATCTAAAAGCAGCAACCCATGAACAGGCAGCAGCAGCCCTGAAGAACGCAGGCCAAGCAGTAACTATCGTAGCTCAGTACCGTCCAGAAGGTAAAGGTTGCCTTACGCATTCAGAACTTGTAGAAATACCATGTTGTTACTTTTGTCTTCACACTTTAATTTGTTTTATTTTCCTTAGTGGTAGGAAGATATAAGAAGTAATTCCTTCTCTGTTGTATTGATTCAGATGACCTAAGGAGACCATCAGGTTTTCATTCCTCTGTTTTATACTGAGCTGGTTTTTCTGTTTATCCAGCAATTTCTTTTGGTCCAGATTAGACTGCAGCTGATGCCTATTAACCATCCTTGTGTGTTCTGCAGAAGCCATATGATACTGCCTCACCACAAGACACATATTTGTCCTCTTGTGTTTCTACAGCACATTTCAAATGCCTTTGTCTATTTGAGACTTTAAAAATTCAATAGTCTAAAATTATATGCTTACCTTGAGTCTGTAAACCCATATGTTATTGCTTTTATATATAATAAGACATTTTTGATCTCTTACTATGAACTGTGATGATCAACAGATTTCTCTGATTTTGCTAATTTGGATGGCCCATCACTAAATCTTCCTTGCAGTGACTTGTCTGCTTAAACCTTTCCTTTAACAGTACTGGCAAGGGTAAGTGTAGGTGTTTATCAGGACTGGATATTGAGCAGGACTGCTGCCTTCATCTGAAATTTTTTAGGTAACTGACTGCAGCACACTTTTCTTCATTTGTTTCTTCTCTTCTATCATCTTTCTCTTATCCTGTCCTCCCCAAGTCTTTGAAATGTTAGCTTTCACATTCCCCTCCCTCTCTGCTCACATCAACATCATGTATCTCCACTGACCCAGGAACTCTGTCTGTAATAAGGCCAACTGATTTGTTTGTGTCTAGTTCATGGTCAAACCCCCAAAGCCAGCCGATGTTCTCAATGCCTGTATTGTCCTGAGAGGGACTGCATCCTGTTCACATGTTGAATCTGTAGATTGCTCTGTGCCAGGATTCGTGTTCTAGGAGTGCTCACTGTGAGACTTCCTTTTAGGAAGAATAATAAGGTTGGCATTGGGTCTGGAATATTTGCTTTGGCTTTGTGTCAGAATTGTCAAATATTTCAGTTGATACACATTTGGCCTATCCTCTGCTTAGTTCTTCAGTGTTGTAACAGATCGGTCAGCCTGTTACACCTTCTTGCTCCTTGCATAGGGAATCCTTACTTGAGTGAGAAATAAAACTTGTGTTTTTATTTGCCTGTAAGTTGTCCTTTGAGCATCTGGCCACTTTTTTGTTCAAAGAGGCATTCTTGATCACTGTTTCTTTTGGCAGGAAGATATGTTGAGATGTGGCTGCTGGTAGCAGAACAAATGTTTCTCTGGGAGAATATATCCCAGAACAGAAACGCCTTTTTTTTTTTCTTCTTTTTTTTTTCTCCTTTTTCCTTTTCTCTTGCCAAAAAATGTATCCAGACTTCATGCAAAAGCAGCAGTTTTTAAATCCTCTCTTCTTGGGATTCAGGCTTTAAAAAGAAAAGAATCTGGTCATACTCTGAAAGTCAGAGCTCTCTGTTCCTAGGCATTTTGGATGGTTCCTACTCTTTCTGCATTGGAAATAATGGCTTTCTTCACTACTGCTTGTCTGAGTAGATAACTTTATTTTCTTGAAACATGTATGGAGGTGCTTGACTGACTGATGGGATTTTGAGTCATTGCCCAGGGATTTGCCCAGAGCAACATTTGCTGCCTCTTACAAATTTCTCAATGACTGTCACTTGTAGACTTCAAACCTACAGCTGTACTCATTCTTTCATGACTACTAAAGCATTCAGAACAAGACTGCATGCAGTTGAGCTGTATTGAGAGTGTGGTTCTCAAAGAATTATAGGGCCCATTTGAGAGACTGCATGTGGGAGATGTTACTTGAATTACCCCAGATTATGGGCAGACATCTGACACATTATTCAATGTGTCAATGAATTCAAATTCAATAATAAAGGATTTTATTATTTTAAGTGGTTTGGTCTATGTGACCGTCTGTCTTTCAGGAATAGTGCTTAAAATCTCCATTTGGAGTGAAGAAGTTGGAACCACGTTAGGGCTTACTCTCCCCTTTTGAAGTATGCCATGAAGAAAAACTGTATCTAGGAGATAGAGATCCAGTCTAGTTTGGAGGCAAAGCATGAATTGACACATGGCCAACCTACCTCAGAGAGCTCAAGTTACTAATGTCTGACTTTGTTTCACATCTCTACTTGCCTTTTTCTTACTCCTCGTAAAAAAAAAAAAAAAAA
>VXBL01000845.1:602235-668558 GCA_013400195.1 Aramus guarauna | reverse complement strand
AAAAAAAAAAAAAAGGTTGAATAGAACTCCAGCTGTCAGCTTCTTTCAGCTCTGGTGTGGAAGGTAAGTTGAGTCAGATACTCACTGTTCACATCTTAGAGATTAGCAAAGAGAATATTTCTTTAAAGATTACTGTTTGTTATCGTAGGAAAGCAGTCTGTTTGAAATTTTACTTTCCAAATAGAAAATAACATCCATGTGATTGAGTGTACTTGATAAAAGTGCATATGTTCTTTGATCATCTTCAGATTTCCTACATTATAGCTGTGGATGGTTGTGTTTTCCCCTCACTTGATTCATTTATGCTGGCAAATTTCATTTTTATATATATGTATATATAATTATCTCTACTTCTTGTTTATGCCATTCAAAAAAAGGTTAACCAGTATTAAAATGAAGAGTTCATAAAATTATTGTTCATCACTGATGTTTCTCAAATGTCTTGATAAAGATGAAGAGCATCAGTTATAACTGCTTATATTGCATATGTATTATATTTATATTTATAAATCCAGCAGGATTTTGTAAAAGATGCTGGCAGCTAGGACAGATCAAGGAGATTCTAGACATCCATCAGGGCTCATTATAACTTGGGTAAATAGATTTGGTATGATAGGAGCATTTGGAAGACACTTGGGACCAGCTCACTTCACTCTCTGTAATTGTATATGACAGTTTGTATGCTCATAGGTGTGATGGGGAATGCTAATTTATGTTTTTTTACATCCTACCACGTTAGCTCTATCAGAAATTCCCCATTTGTCTTTCTCCTCAGATTTCTGGGAAAAGAGGATTCTTTCAAGCAGAAACAAAAGCCTGAGTAGGCTGTAGAAAAAAAATTAATCTTTGGAAACCCTTTATCATGGAAAGGGTTGAATTTTCTATATCTGTCACTTCAAATCCAATTAGACAACATGGTTTATCAAACACTAGTTACTGGACTTACGGGGCAGGCTAATATGGCTGAATGATACTGCTTTTCTTATATCCAGGCTTATATCCAGTTATTACATAACTGCTGACTTTTTTTTTTTTCTCCCCTTAAATCTCCAAAATGTTCCTTGGTTATAAAACTGGGTGAAAACAGATGTGATCTCATTCCTAAAAATATCCTTCTGGGCATTCATTTAGTTTCCAGCAATGCTCAGTAAATTTGAGAGATGCCTTAGAAAATTCTCCTACTATACTGAATCAGGTTTCAGCAACTTACCAGTGCTCTTTGAGAGAGATGAAAGCCAAATAAGGAATGTGAAGGTATTCTCCTGTTAACAAGTGACTTGCACATCAGGCACCATTTTTGTACTGCCACAGTTGTAGTCAAATTGGCTTCTGCTTTCTCCTTGTAAATTACATGCTTTATCTTGCAACTTATCTAGATGTAGTTGTAACCTGTTGAGTCACCTGTTGGGTTCTACTTGTACATGCTTTTGTGGTATGTACACAGACACGTGTGTATACAAAATCTCCCTAGTTGCAGAGAACACTGGGTTTGAATCTGCTGAGGCTGGATGCTGCAGAGGAGAGGTCCATGGTAGGAAGAGAAGAGCAGAAGTTTGGGAAATGGGAATTATCCTGTAGTAGTGTGGTGGGGAAGTCAGGATGTCATTCTTGTTTTCTTCTTTGTTTGAAAGCTTTTCCTTATTCCCCTACTGGTACTACAAATTTCTATCTCCTTTTGCGATATTAATTTGCTTTGCTATGAGTTTCACTGGAAATGAAATACCATGACCTGTGGCAGTTTTAAAGAATGTGATGTTGCTCCAGTACACAGAAGCATTTTCCTTTGTAGACATTTCTGAGCCATTTCATTTTCCTGTTGCTCCCTGACTCTGCAGACGCACCTCCACGCCACAATGCCGTCTCACTTCTTTGGGTTTTCTGCAGATGTAGACTGGCAAGGAAAAATTGCCATGTTAGTGCAGAAGAATGAGAGGAAGCTGTAGGCGATTTGGATATATATGTATCTCCTGGGAGCGGGGATTCAGAGATGGTTGGAATTGTATCCATGCTACATAGCAGGGATACAGGAACATGAGAGTCTTGGTGCTTGAAGGGAATGTAGTGAGGAGAGGAGCAGCAAGGGGGAAGTACAGAACTGTCCAGAGGTGCCACGGCCATTGGAGGGCTCTCCCCTCATTTCACATTGACATTTCCATTGTTGTGTCCATTCAAACCAACAGGTCATCCAAAGCATGCTTATGTGTATTGAAGATGACATAATAATAGTATTACCTCAAAATTGAGAATTTCAGAAAGGTGAGATTTTGCCATTTTGAAAAGGTAGGAGGTGCCCAGTAGGCTACAGTAATTGTTTTATTTTCAAACACTTATATGCACTCAAGCTATAAGTAAAATAGCCAAAAAATACACTAAAAATATGAAAATATATTTGATTGAAATTGGATAAAAAATAATTTTGTGGATTAAATTCTTTTTGTTTCTCAAGGACCCACCCGACATACAAAAAAAGCCCTATCATTTTAACTAGCACAGCAGTCTCTTTTCATGAGTTATCAGCTCCTTGTTACTTAGAATTTAGAATCTACATCGATCTTCTCTTTGTAATTCACCTGATCTAGTCCATCTCTATATATCCACTTCTTTTCTGGAAGAGTAGTAAGATGTTTCAGTGATCAGAGTAGCTGCACGTACTTAGATGATTGGGTGGATCAGTGTAAGATTAGGAGAAAGTGGAGCCAAAAACTTTAGAGAAGATTTTAAGGTATTTTTTGTAAAACCTCTGCTTCTGAACTTACCTTGTTCATATAGGTAGCTAACACACATTTTTCTTTCAGCTTAATTAAAGGAACCAAGTGATTCTGCATTGTAAAATGTATTCAAGATGTACAGTTCAATCAAAACTCCTCATACTTTGTTAGACAGGTTTTTAGATGAATTTTCATTGATTATTTTGTTTTTGTTTTGTTTTAAAGGAACGTATTCCTCTACTGAAAATAAGATCCAAATACGACAACTTTGTATTTTTCATTCTCTCTTGTCTTTAACACAAATAAGTCAAGGGCAGAGGGGGGGCGGGGGATGAGGGTGGAAGCTTTGTTATAGGGTACCTTTCAGTGGCCAGTATTTGGCCAATTTTTCTGTTTGTGGCACTTCATCTATGCACTGTTTTCTTGTGGAATTTAAAACAGAATGACTAAGCTCTGTGAAATAGTAGCACTTTCATGTGTATAAGCTAAGACTATTTTCTGAGCATTTGTCTTGAAATATATTGTAAATCTTCTGTTTGTAGAAGTCCAACTGGAGTAGCAGAAAGCCAATAATGCTTTTGCAAATGTAGTTTTCAGTATTTATTTATCAGAAGGATGAGCTTCCCTCGCTTTCTGGCTGAGAATGTGGATTGTCTTAACCAAAGGCAGTTTAAGAGATCAGTACATTCCAATTTCTTAAGATGAAAAATTCTTTAAAAAAAAAAAAATGCTTATCCTGTTTTGGGGTACATGATGTCTAATCTTCCAGATTTTTGTTCCTGCTTGTTTTATACCTTGTTCTACTCATTTGCAAGTAATCCAGATTAGTCAATTAAAGTATCTTTAAAATCGGGTCCATTAAGATTAGAAGAAGGGTTCTGCTATATATAGTCCTGATAGATGGTATAAAGCGGCTTACACATGTTTAAATCCTTTAAAACCTCACTCCTGCTCTTTAATGTAATAAATAAAATTGTTTGTCTGTCTTTAAGAACAGTTCAGCCTTTTACAAGTTGTGAATGCATGGTAAACCTTCAACAACATTTTTGGTGAATTCAGTTCAGCAATGACTGGACCCAGTCTTTTTCAGAGTTTTGCAGGCTCTGTGGGAGGTGTTCTTAACTAAATACAAATGCAATTTTTCTAATCTGTTTTGAATTTTCCATGGCCTAGTCTTTCAAGTGATTAATGAGGTACAAGCTCATTACACGTTAGAGTGCATGAGAGCCACCAATAGCATGTGGAACGCATTGTGGTCTCTCTCAGGTAATGTTAAGATAAAACAACAAGCACTGAAGCAAAGTAACATGTCCTCAAAAATTATTTATGATGTTTTTATTGTGGTCCATACATTTTAATAGGTAACCTCTTTGCTAGTGTTTTTGAGTGATTGTACTAAACAGGCTATACTCCACATCCTTCTCCTCCATCTGAAATTTGTACTAATCTGTAACAAGAAAAGATGCATGAAACATGAATGGTACTTCTGAATTTATCAGATACCAGTATAGATAATCAAGGGATGGTAGTAGTACATGACCAGAACTTACAAATACAACTTCAGCAGTGGCAGTCCTCCCTTTCAAGCTTAAAACTGAAAACAAATGGAAGATCAATACAAGATCAGTGTAGTGATGGGCATCCAAACTTACTGCCAGGCTCCGTTTCTCTGTTTGTTTGTTTGTAGGCACCATGAAAAGGAAAATTGAGTAATCTGAGAGTGGAGAAAAGAATATAAATCAGTAGTTTTATAAAATTTTCAGCACAAGAGTCCTGCTTTAACAGATCCAATGGGTCCTGCTAAAGGAGGACTTTCCACAGACAGATGGGAAGAGGGAAGCAAGGGGTGTACTTTTTTTACTTAAAGTGAACTTTTTCAGCTCTTTGTGGGTTCAGTATATGCCAGAATCTCTGCTTCTCAGTGCTGTGCCGCCATCTGTTCCCTGTACACACATCCACGCTTCCATAAGTTGCTTTTTCCTTCTGCTGTGTTTGCTGAATTTTTGGTAGTCTTCTGCTCTCTTGCCCCACTTGCTAGAACGTGTGTTCCAGACCAAATTAATTTTCATTGCAGCCTCTTTTTTCTCTTCTCCTATCTGTATGGACTATTCACCTTGTATCTGTGTTTACCACTGTCCTCTTGTTGCCCTCCAGACAGGCAGTCCAGGAGAGTTTCACTGCTCAGACCCTTTCTCTGAAGTTTTGATTTCTGTTAAAATAAACATTGAGATTGAAAACATTACAGTTTTCGAGGTAAAATCAGTTTAGGAGCTCAGGAGCAGAGGAATCTTTCAGGATTTCCTAATCTTCCCTTCCTTGCCAGCCCCCACTCCTTTTTGTTCGTTGCTGTGCAATCCATGCAGACATGCAATAGAGCAGATTTATTCTAGTTTTACACCATCTGCTTATCCAGTATAATTTTGAAGTTTAAACTTGAGCCCAGATGTATCCATCCAATGTTCTTAACAACTGATTATGTGTAAACCAGAGTAGGCTTTGGGTTTCTTCCCCCCTGCCCCCCCTTTGGTGATGGTTGGGTACTGTTGGATAAATGCCATGAATTGAAGCAGCAGATGCTTGCTCTTTCTCAAGCTCTATGTTATGATAGCAAGGTACTACTCCCTCCCTGCCCCTAAACTTATTGGAAACTTTGAGAAAATTCTAGCCAAGAAAAGATACCATTATTCTTATGGACTTATATGATTGCATTTCATGTTAGTCATGCGCCTGTTACCCTTTATTTGATGTATAACATCAGCAGCTTTCCTAAATTTCAAAATATTAGAAGAGATCATGAGTTAAGTCCCACTCACTGCCATTGTATATACACCAGGTTTCAGATCCGGGTCAAATTCCTATCTGAAAATTTTAAGGGTTTGGATTGTGTGCTTTGGCTTTGCTTCTTAATTTAATTTGGGGATGGGGAGGGCTGTTCTTGTGCCACTATAGTTCTTATTAAAATAGTACTTCAGAATTTCAGTATTTTGATGGCTGTGGAAATTGGAAGCATGTTTGTAGATGGAGTTCCTATGACCAGCATGCTCCATTTGCATTAAAGTCAGTTTTGCTTTTTCATTTAAATAGCTGATGTCCTTTCTGTTTGGTTACCCTGATCACATTTGACCAGAGATCAGTCATATTCCTTCTCAGCCAAGCTCTCTATTTCCCCTTAACCAAGAAAGTAGAGTGTCCTTTTTATCTCGTTCACTGTGCCTCTTCCAGCTCCAAATTTCTGGAATGTTGAAGTAGCAAAATAAAACTTTAAAAAAAAGTTTTATATTTATTTATGCATTGTATGGCTTTGTCACGCTTAGCCATATGGAAGTTTATTGTGCTGTTCACTGTGATTTAGGGGAAGAAGTATTGGCAATTTTGTCATACACTCTATATGTAATATTATGCATAAACATCGACCCCCCCCTTCCCCCCAAGAAAGACTGGAATTGCAAAGAAAACATTTCTCTAGCATTTGGGAGAATTTAGTGATGATAAGCTGAATGAAAAAGGTAATTTAAACATACAATGAAATTCTGTATGTTGAAAATACTGGAGGATGGGAGAGTAGTTGAAGGGAAGGTATCACTCTTTGCTTGCCTAGTTCTGCTCCCTAAATACTTGTTTTCTCATCAGTGCAAGTATTAAGCTGAGATTTTGCTTTTGGTTTTATCCAGTACTACTGCTTTTAGATTATTTTAGCTAAGGGGTTTCTTACAAAGTTACCTAAGTCTGGTATACCCATTATATGAAGTCTTTCATTAGCGTAAATGTGATGCAATTCTATAATTTGTTTGCCTTTTTTTTAACATTTCATAAGTACTAAAGTATTACTGCAGGGATTGATTAAAACAGAGGTGTGTAGGTAGTTTTCTAGTGCTTCTGTAATCAAATAAAATTGCACTTTGTATCAATTGCATTTGATACATGTGCATTTTGGATATGAGTCTCTAGTCTTGCTACCACGTGTTGGCTATTGATGTTCCCCTCTTTTAGACCACATAAGATGGAGCAGTGATGGACAGTCTTCTGACTGCTGTCCTGCAGCTACTTTTCTACATTTCATAAATGACCAGACAGTATCAGTAGTCCTCAGTTTAATAAGAGATTGAAGGTGCTAAAGACAGTTGATGTCCAGCTCTTCTTAATCATAGAGATAGAAAAGTAATCGCTCCTAGACACATTAGCAGAGTTCACACTTTGCTTTTTAATGCCAAAGTTGAACCAAGCCTAATTAGTCAACAGAGGATGGGTGCTGATCCTGTGGGTACCAAACTGATACTGCTTTTCTGATGCTATCAGGAGTCCTGCTGTTGTCTTATTTTCTGTCACCAGATTTATTTTCATTACCACTGTATATAATACTGAGCTTTCTTTTTTAAAAACCAAGATCCTGTCTACTTTTCAGCTCCGAAAATGATTTTGAGATTTCTATCCATCCTGGTCCTCCTAAAACCTTCTGTAAGAGGAATATAACTCAAATTTTTAGCTTACATCAGAGGAGCTCACCAGATTCCATCTGCACAGAGCGTTCAAACTTTTCCTAAATATGACATCTCTTGGCACCCCTTCTTTTTGAACATTGAGCCTTCTCAGTCCCAGCCCATTAGTTTCCTTTTTTTGCTTTATCGGTATGGCAGGAGCCTTACTGTAGAAATTATTCTCCTTCTTACTCCCACAGATGTCCCTGTCACTTATTCATCACTCACTTCCCAGGAGTTTTGATGAGAAAAATTAAATTACTCCAGAAAACTGCAAGACCAGCAACCTAAAGTTTAAATATAGGATAAAGTAGAGTGAAGCAATAGTAAAGAATAACCTCCCCTGTTAACTCTCTTACATACTACATCCTACATAGGAGGAAATGTGATTCTTCTAATAGATGACACAATACTTAACAGAAATTTGTAGTCTTTTCCAGTAGCTATTGCAAAGAACTGCAGATATTTTCAGTACTGAACAGGCACAAGAAAATGGTTGGATTATCTGGTCTTTTCCATGCTTACTTTCCTTTCACACAGGAGGCATACAAAAATCTCTTATGTGAGATGTCTCGGCTACCATTTTTGTATGTTTGAAGTTTAGAGCTTTAGTCTTCCAAAACACCCAAGAAACTGGTGAGAGGCTTAAAAGATCATTTCTCAAGTCTAAATGAGTAAAATGAGGTGACTTACCCAAGGCCATGCAGTGCAGTAGTAGCATGGGCAGAAGGTGACTATTGTATCTCTGCATCTGGGCCCTTCCCCTAAGGGATATTGCTTTCTAAAAAAATGTCATTTCATTACGTTCCTCTTACGTTACCATCCTGTCATGTAAAATTCTTTTGCTATTAGTGATAGCATTGGTAGTGGTGGAAATGATGGGTTTGTTTCTCTTTTCAAACAACCTCTTCAATCTGATTCAGTGCTGATAAATTATTTGATCTGGACTTTAGTTGTAAAAAGGCACTTTGCTGTTTTAAAAACTAAGATACTATCTTAAAATCTACTGGCTTTTGGTTTTAAAAGACAAAAGTCAGGGTTATTTGAGAGACTGTTCATATTGTCATAATCTGGATAGGGTTAATTATAGTTGCTATCGGTAGAGATTTATAGTTACCTTGATGAATGAAGTGATACACCAGAAACTGGTTTGCAGAATATTCTTCTGTAACTTTATTTTTTTTTTCTTCTTCTCTGGTTAGTCTGTAAGCCTTGGTATTCACTGTCTGATGAGTGTGTTGAGGAGAAAGTGCTGCAGGATGTAATATGATAAATCGTTCATGGTATTTAGATGACTGTTGAAGGAACCTTAGTTTAGAGATTTCCTGAAGACTTTTGCATTTTAGAGCCCTTTTTATCAATCTTGCATTTCCTGAGTAAATTTGGTGCCTGCGGGGAATAAGGGTGAAGTTAGGGAGAGCAACACATTACCCAGTTCAGCAGCTGCTTGCCGCACACACCCTGGCTCTCCCAGTGTTGACTTGTTCTAATCTGGTGTCACGTGGTCTTCTGGGGAAGGTGGTGGCTGCAGAACCTTTCCTTTAACTGAAAGGTTTTACAAGTGGATCTGTTGATCCTGAAGTCTAAACTATTCAACTGAAGGAAAAACTTGTTTTGAGTTCAAGTTTTGTGCTGATAGCATGTAAGTACCTCGCTTCAGGAAATGTTTGTCCGGAGGAAGCTATTACTATTTTACTGCCTGCCTTTGTAGCTAAAATCAAATGCATTTAGCTTAGTTTTGTTAGTACACAGTGCTGCTTAAGAACACAATCCGTTTTTCCAGGATTAACATTGTACATAATTCTATAGAGGGAGTTTGAATCTCTAATGCCGTTTACAAGTGGATCGAGATTCATGCCAGAATTCTGGATTTTTTTTTTTATTTTTTTTTTTCCCCACTGCCTGAGCTCCCCTGGGAACATTGTCTTATTCAGAAAATGTTTTGTGTATTTCCCACCTTGTGCTAAATTCTTTATCTAATTCAAGTCCAGTAATGTTAAAGTATCTGTTCAATGCTGTTTTTTCAGACACTTCTAATTTGCATTTCTTAAAATTTAAAACATATAGTGCTTGGTTATAAACATATGTATATCAGGTGTATATTCTGAAGTTTTCTTTTTGTCATGGTTGAAAACTTATTTGTATCAGTTTATTACTATAAAAATGATAATTGTTAGAAGTGCTTGTTTTAATTAGTGAAAAAATAGTTACTGTGAACTATAGATTAAAAACATGAAATTTTTAAGTATGGATATTTGGTTTGCTTAATCACAGTTATTTCAAACTTTATTTCAGTTAATATTGATAACTGTAAAACTTCACACAGCTTTTAATTACAAAACATAGTCCTTAATAAAAATGTTGAGTATGAGAGTTGGTTTTTTCTTGTGTTAAAAAAGCTGTAACAAATGCTTATTCTCTGAGATTTTCAGCATTCTTGTGAGTAATTTAATTGCTAAAGTTCAGAGGACATTAATTGCTGTGCCTCTCTTTCTTACAGAATACAGTCGTTTTGAAGCTAAAATACATGATTTGCGGGAACAGATGATGAACAGTAGCATTAGTTCAGGATCAGGATCTTTGCGAACCAGCCAGAAGAGATCCTTATATGTCAGGTAATCGTCTTTTTCACAGTATTTCTAAAGTGGTTTTCGCCTTTTTTGTAGACTTAGTATTTCTGTATTTACATTTTAATACAATTATTTACTCGTTATTGAACTTAACAAATTGATATTTATATGCTAAATACATTAAAAATAAAGCTTAATTTAGATTGATTAATGTAGTATATCTGAAAAAGATGTACTAGCCCTGAGATACACTGACTTAAAGAATAAATACATGTTTTTGCTGAAGGATTATTGTGTCACTGACAGGTGGGACAAAAAGCAACTAAATAGCACCAGTCTAAAGTTCATACAGGGTGTGTGAAGTCTTGACTTTATTCAGTTTGTGGTTTTGGTGACAGTATTCTTCATGTTTTCCCTTGTTCAGTTCTAGCATTCAGATTTATAGTGTCCCTTAAGTTTTGACAGGTTTCAATCTTATTTCTTTCAACTTACTTTACTTGTATTCTCAGCTTGCATTAAGAAATCTTATTTCTATGTCCTGTAGCATTTTGTTATAGAATATTTTCCATGGTAACCAAGAGAGCAAATGCATAAAAGCAGATGAACTGAATATTCAGCATTAATTTATGCTTATGGAATTAAACATATAGGAGGCTAAAGGAAGTGGAAATATAGAAGAGCATGAAGCAGTTAAGAAAATAGGTGGTTTCACTGGCAAACTATGGCAAGGTACAGCTCATTCATGTGCCAACTAACTCCTACATCAGTTATCATATACTGATAAAGCATGAAGTTTCAAGTATGGAATGTGAGTAAAAGGATTGCATTTTAAAAAATAGTTTTTTGAGTTCCCTGATGGAGATCATCTCTGGACTGAATAAGGGCTGGCAAGGGCCAGAACATTTTAGTAGAGCAGATAAGGCTTCAGTAATGCTGGTGCTTGGGTTAAACTTGGTTTAAAATGTGTAGGACCTCACTGGCTTACCTGCTAAAATGTGAGGCTCAGGCGCTATTGACTTTTCCCGTCCAAAGCAGATACTGTTTTGTTCGTGGTGCTGTATCCATTGAGCTATGGGAAAGGAAGCAAGTCTTACACAAGGCAGTTACCTGAGTAATTGCATATCTATGCTCAGAAAAGTCTGTCCTTTGCAAGCTATTTCTGAGGGCTTTGAAACAAATGTGGCAAATTACTTGTACAGGGTTTCTGTTTAGATTGACTATAACATGTAGCCTTTATGTTTTGACCTATTATTTTAGTAGCTTTATCTGGGTTCTGTTTTTGCAGAGGTGATCTCAGTTGGGTTTGGTTTTTTTGGTGTGTGGGGGTTTTCTTTGTTTTGTTTTTGTTTTGGGGGTTTTTTTTTGTTTTTTTGTACTATGTCTTCCTTAAATATTTTTGGGATTCAGATTTTCAATATCTAAGGATAAATGCCTTAAATACTAAGGATAAGTGCTTGATAACAGTTATCCATGTCTTAGAATTTCCACAGGTAGCTGTACATATGGATATTGTGTTGAAATCTTCCTTTCCATAATCCCAAGATTTATCGCTTTAGCCCTCATCGTATAACTAAGCCTAAACAATTCTAAATGCTTTTATTTTGCTTGGTTAGCTATAGCCTGATTAGGTTCTAAACCGCTTATGTTCACACATTGGTCTGGTATTTTAAGCCACTGACAAGCATTTTGTGTTTATGTAGCTTTTATTCCACTGTGAAGTTGTTACCTGTAAATGATTGAGGTTGAACTTCTGACTTTGCCAGCTGCTGCAGAAAATGCAGCCGTTTCCAGGTTGTTGGCAGAAGCCTCATGGAGTCCGGTGATTCCCTTTACCAAGCCCCAAAAACCTTTATTGGAATCGACTTATTACTAAGTCAGAACAAAAATCTAAAATGCAAAAATTCTTCAGGAAAAGTAGTTTTCCACCCACATCTCTTAACAGAGGGCGCTGCTAGGGCTTTTGAGATCTACTCTTGTCACCACACCAAGAGATGCCAGACTGGTAGGCAACTTGATATGCACAGGATGAGTTTACATCTGTTCTGTCTGGTTTCTGATGTAATTTTGACCTCACTGAAGTAAGTTTTATGACTTTTTTTCCACATATTGCTAGATACTGACAGAACATCTTAGTTATCCAGCTTATTATTATAAGCCACTCTGGTATGATCGTTCTGTACTTTTAATTGTACCAATTCAAAGGCAAATGTAGTAACTGAAGCTATCTATCCTGTTGTGTGACGGGTTGGTTTTTTGTTGTGTTTTGTTTGTTTGTTTGTTTGTTTCTTCTATAATATTTGGTTTTGGGTATGCCTTAAAGGATTCCAGTTGTATAATGTAATGCTGAATTGAATGGTAAATCCAACAGTAACATGTTTATAGGCATTCAAGCACAATTGTAGAAAATCTATCAAATAAAAATACTCTAAAAACACTAATCTCTGGTGATCTCTCAAAATCATGGTAACAAAATAGCAAATGAAACCAGCTACATCATTGTGGCCCTGTAACTGAAACTTCATTTATTTTTGAATAGTCTGCCTGTAAACAGTGTTTTGGAAGTGTTATATAGTATTGAGAAAAAGACAATTGTGTTTGCCTGAAAATACAATTTGAGATAAAATGGCAGATTTTTCTTCTTAATTGTAGATGTATCTATAATGATGAGTAGCAATATAACAAACAATCCTTGAGGGCAATAAAAATAGAGCAATTCAGCAGCAGCTAACTCTTCGCACATCTAATTCTGTCTCTCACCAGCTAATTAAGATATACTGATTTTAATGGCCTTCTCTTATTTTTGCTTTATATTTCTTTTGATCTTTATTCTAAGATGAGAGAGATTCTCTCATACAGTGTTTTTGGTTTTGCATCTGAACTACATCTATATCCTCTCCTCCTTCATCTGCAGGTTCATAAAGCATATGTGAAAATGTGACATACTTTCATGGTATCAAGTTTCTATGATAATATGTTGACAGGGAGTAAATTTGTTCCATATTTTATCTTATCTTGTATGCCAAATCTCACTCTGTGCAATGTCTGTAGAATTCAAAATTGAAAATTACTTTTAACTCTGTGCATTTTTCTGACCAGCATGATACATTTACAAATTCAAACAACAGTGCTGATTCCTGCTTGGATTAGAGCAGAAAATAGTTACATCTCGAAGTGGAAGAAACTTTACAGTTTTGAAATCATTAGGAAATTTTAACTAAATGCATTGAAAAATAAGATCTGGCATTAGCACCAGGCCTGAAAAGTTTGCTTGCCTACAGCAGGAGCTTAATGGGGCATCCCTATGTTATTCTGGTAGTTCAAACATCTGACTTCAAACAGCTTTCCCAAAAACTCAGGGAGAAAAAGAATCTTCATTCATTCTGAAGTGGTAAGATTAATTTGTGTTTTGTGAAATAAGGCATGGATATGCTTTTGCTGTAGGAATTCCTGATTGCTTTGTTCAGCAAGCATTTCTTCTTTTAGGGTATTCTCCAGTAAAACTTAATCAGCAGCCTATGATATTGTAAGTAATGAGCGTGGCAAGGTAAAAAGATGTTCTGGAGAACTTGGCACTGTTAACAAAGCCATAAAATTTTTGGCTTTGAAGCATAAGCACTCATGAAACATGCAACTTCCATTTCTGTAGACTTCGAACTATAGAATTGTTCAGGTTGGAAAAGACCCTTAAGATCATCAAGCCCAACCATTAACCTAACACTGCCAAGTCCACTGCTAAACCATGTCCAGGAGCACTACATCTACACGGATTTTAAACACCTCCAGGGATGACTTCACAGGGCAGCCTGTTCCAATGTTTGACAACTCTTTTGGTGAATATTTTTTTTTCTAGTATCCAATCTAAACCTTCCCTTGCTACAACCTCCTTTCAGGTAGTTGTAGAGAACGAGAAGATCTCCCCTCAGCTTCCTTTTCTCCAGGCCTTTCCTCAACTCCCAGTTCCCTAAGCTGCTCCTCATAGGACTTGTGCTCTAGACCCTTCACCAGCTTTGTTGCCCTTCTTTGGACACCCTGCAGCACCTCAATGTCTTTCTTGTAAGGGAAGGAACCAAGTTACCTTTTTCAGTGCTGCTTAGTTGCTGAGCAAAACAAGGTGAAATGAAAGGAACGACTCTATGCTTTCTCTGTAAAATAATTTTTATAGCTCATGTGAATTTAAATACAACTTTAGAGTAAATACTATGGGACTGCATTCAAAGCAGTAGTTGATCAGGAATACCAAATTTCTTTTTAAGTTAATATTTATAACTTACACTAAATAAATGTATACATGGTACTGTTAATCTGTATTAGAAAACTCTGTACAGGGAGTTAATAAAAGAGATATTTTTTTATATACTAGTCTGTAGATAAATATGTCATCTTGGCTGTGAAGTGAGTTCTCATTTGATGACTTGCCAGGCCTACAGGAAAAGCCATGTTTATCAGTTGGAATCAAAAGAAATTTTTGTTAATTCTGTTTTGCTTTTTGGCTCATTTATTTGATCGTTACCAGTTCCTGGTGTTCCTCTAAATTTTAGCTGCATAATTTTATCACTACTGTGACACCCTAATTCGTCTTATTATAGAACTGTCTTTATCAGCTTTTACTTTTCCCCCCCCCAATAGAATTATTTATCTTGACGTGACCTCACCAACTTAGTTTATATTCAAACTAAAACTGGAAAGTTAAAATTAGTGCTGGTACAAATCATTTCTTGAATACAAACAAGAATTCTCAGAAAATAAATTTCATGATGCATTTAATTAATTCAGTGAAAATGAAAGCAACTTGAATCTGCATTAAAAATACATAATGGCTTATGTGCAATTTATTTTGAAACATGCAATGATGTTTGTCCACAGTGCTTCTTGAACAAACACGTGCAGAATAAATCTGGAGAAATAACTACTATGTGTATCATTTTCTTACCTGCAGTATTTGGACTATTTCAAAGAAAATAAGAATTCTCAATTTTTTTAAAAGAATGTGGATATCTCAACTATTGCTATTACTTATTATCTTGTTTGCAGAAGCAAAATTGAACAAACATTTGTATTTGCACTGAAGAGAGATTAAAGTACAAAGTCTTACACACAAAGCAGTGTTATGGTATTAAACTGAAAGATGTTATCATGGAGCTTGCACTACAGAAATAAGGTGATATTTCAACCTCCAAGGGTTTTTAAAATTGAAAGCCTGACATTTTTCAAGTTAAAAGTATTGCACATTAAAATATAAGGCTTCTGTATATAATGAGAGTAAATATTTCAAAGCCATTTTAAAATGTCTGTCTTGTTCTAGACTTTTTAGAAAATATGTATTAAAACCTTTATCTCGTTATGGAAAGTTTTGGTACCTTTTATGGCCCCAAAAAGGCATGGTGTCTTACCAACTCTGATTTTGCAGTAGGCCTTATGCTAAAGATTAATTGATCTAACAGAAAATGTTGAATTTTTTCCCTGTAACCAATTTGACATTTGGTTATGAGCAAATGCAGTTCAGACCCGAAGAAATACTCTGTGATTTAGAAGGGCAAGGTTCACAAAGCTAAAATACATTTTGGAGCAAATAGTTATGACTTGCAGGTACTTACATGGGTTAAAAAGACTCTGAGACATTAAAAGTGTAGCAGAAAAAGGTACATAAAACTAGTGTTCAGGAAGAAGAAATTAGCTGAATTTGAACAAGGCAAAGGACACCATTTTAAGTCATGATGTTGTCATCTATTGTTGCTACTTTCCTAAGGTTGAGATGAATTTGGTATCAAGTCTCTAAATCAAGGTAGCGTATCACTTTTGAAAATGAATCACTGACAAACTTATGAGCTTGCAGATGAAATAAGGTTTAGGACTTTTTGTCCTGTGCCATGCAGGCACATCTCACTTTACACAGGTGAGGTTCATACACTTTTTTCCAATGTAAAAATCAGAGTCCTTTCTAAGGCATAATCTTAGGAATATCTCTTATAGTTTGGTAAGAGGCTGCTGTCATCATTCATTTCCATATCTTTGCTAAACCCTTGTTTGTGCTGGGAGAAACATTCTGCAAGTCTCTTCAGTTCCTCAGGGAACCAATCCAGATATAAAATGATCCAACAGGGTGAAAAGAAATTAATTTTAACCCCAATCAGTTCCACAGTATGGTGCACTGTGTGCCTTTCCAGACAATTGTGCTTTCATAAGTGAGAAGGAAGACGGAATCAGTACAAAGCAGGCATGGATGTGGGTGTGGATAACAGTGGACTTGCATAAACCAACTTTGCTGGCAAAGGGAATGTTAATAAAACTGTAGCCACGCAGCTGGTGTTCAGGTATTGCTAGTGCCTATTGTTGAAAACAGGCTTACTTCAGAAAAAAGAATGAGATTCTTTTGAAATGGTTGGAAATTTTCCACAAGAATGCTCATAAAGTTCTTTGCCTTCAGGTACTGCAGCAGCAAAGTTGTGTTCAGATCATATTTCTAAGCTTTTTTTTCCCTGCCACCCTGTGAGCAGAATATCAACTTTTACTTTAAAGATAGTAATTTTTAATAAAATAATTCCAATGTATAAGTTGGTATAAAACCACATACGTTACAGAACTTTTGACAGTGCTGTATGCTTCAAATACTTGCCTTTTCTTCCCTAGGCTGACATGTAACTTGCTCTGTGCAAAGTACTTACTGAATTGCAGGAGGCATCTTCTGTGGACCTTTTGCAAAGTGCTAGAGTTCTCATTCATTAAAATTTCTGTGTGTGTGAATACAGTACTATACTATATATTCAGTGTGTGTATATATGACAGAGTAGGTATTCAGCGTTCTTATTTTAAGCAACTGTCAGAATAATGTAGTTGTGTGAACAGCACCAGCAGCTTCATATTTTGTGCTATTCATAATCCCTTGGGTTTTTATTGCTTTTTCTATGTTTATTCTTTTTCTTTTCATTCTAGAGCTCTTTTTGATTATGACAAGACTAAAGATAGCGGCCTTCCAAGTCAAGGATTGAACTTCAAATTTGGCGATATTCTCCATGTCATTAATGCTTCTGATGATGAATGGTGGCAAGCACGGCAGGTAACTCCAGATGGAGAAAGTGATGAAATTGGAGTTATCCCAAGCAAACGCAGGTATGTCATGATATGGTATTGACTTTGAGGTGTCTGCTGTTAAGTATCTGATACAATTAATACAAATATTGCATATGCTTTTCTCTTCGTTGTTAATTCTGTACCACATCAACCTCTTAGTTTTGTCTGGGTTGTTTTTTTTTTTAAATAATCTGCAGTGAATAATCTGACTAACTCAGTGAGAAGTTTGTTAAAATCCTATTTAGCCTTAGGAGTTGTGTGCTGAAGTTGATAAAGGTGGTCGAAGTCCATTTCTCTGTTCTCACCGTAAGCTAGTTACGGGTTTAATAACATTACCCCATTTACATATGAAAAGGTGCAAAGTAAATTTTGTTCGAATCATGACACTATCACGAATTCTTTCTACCTAAAACCTGGGAAACCAAAAAGTCTATCTTTAGTGGCCAGAGTAAACAGAAACAAGGTGTTTGCTGGCATATCGGAGACCCAAATAAGAGATTGGGTGCTCAGAACCTTGATATCTGCTGTTGAGTGATAATTGAGGCTGCTCACTTAGTGGGACATGCTTTTTTCTCCCCCCTTTCCCCCCCATTTCTTGAACCTATATATGATCACAAAATACTCCAATACTCTCAAAGGTCATCACCCTACTTTTCCAATACAGTCTGCCACTAGCAGGCTGCCATTTTCCGAAGGTGCCATCACTAACAAAAATCTGGACTACAAAAAGTACACCTATATACTTACATTGTGACAAGTACTAACTGGAACTGGAATTTTGTTGATTTAACTTTTTTGTGTATATTTTTGTGGTAGAGTTGAGAAAAAAGAACGAGCCCGTTTAAAGACAGTGAAATTCAATTCCAAAGCAAGAGGAGATAAAGGGGTGAGTTCATGAAGTACTAATTACACCTGACATTGTGAATAGTAACATTTTTCAGTGGTTTATCTATGCAGATTCAGGTTTTTTGGTGACAAGATTAAATTCTGTCAAGTAGAAATAATTCTGAGCACCAAAGCTAACTTTGGTAGTAAACCATTGCCAAAACACTGTAAGTTGTATGAAGAATTAGCTTAGAAATATATATTGTCGTTAATACTGTAATGTAATAGGAATTGTAGGCACTAATCAAGTATTGAGTAATGCCATTTCTAACAGCTCTGCAAGTGCTGTTTATACAGCAATTTAGTCTTTTAGTATGGATTGTGCTCCTGGACTCCCTTTTTTGGGGAGGGGCTTACTACCAATTTTCAGAAAAAGTAGTAACATGTTATTTTCTTTAAAGTTTTAAAATTCATATAGAAAGCAAGGAAGTAGAACTCAACAGGGTCCCTATGATATAGTGAGATTTTATGATGTACACAGTTACGCAAGGCAGCATAAAGTGACTTTTATTTACAATAACGGATGCAGAAGCTTTAAAGAATTTCATGCAAGGGCATAGGCCAACAAAAACTCGAGGCTAGTGCAATGGCTGACCAGAATCAATGCCCATCTCACAGCTGTTTTTTCTCACCACCACGCTCTATTGGCACAAATACTGATGTGGCTGTACTCAAATCATGTAAAATAACCAATGCAGTTGAAAAAGAATCCAATCCAAAAGAAATACTGGTTTTAACTTTAGTCAGTCCCTTGGTGCGGTTCCCTGCATCATACGCAATCTCTGTCCCAGTACACGTGATGGGAATGAGCGGTGGGAAACCAGGATAGCTATTTAAGTAGTAATAGGAATGTTTGTAGCCAAAATTATAGCAATTTCATCATGGTAAAGCAGCCAATTTTGTTTTATCTTGAGGGTGAGGCTTTTTTGCAATGTTTTGGTGATTTTGAAATTTGAGAAACAATTTTACAACCTTACAATTTCTACCAATAATATATAACTAGTAATTTCAAGACTTAAATATATGCATTTTAGATGTAAGAGCCTCCTATAGTAATAATATATTACCATTTTTTAAAATCTGAAACATGCTTTAAGCTTCCGTGGAAGCTATTTCTTAAATAGTGATTATTTCTTTAATAGCGCTACTGCTGTAACATTAGTCATTATTCTAGATCCCAAAGATTCCTTTGAGTCATTTATTTCGGTTACAATGTTTTTATAACTTCAAAAAATCACACATATGAAGTATTAAAGCTTTAATACTTTATGCTGATAGTGTAGGACTTCATGCTTTCACGACTGTCAAATCCATACATACATCCCTCTGCTATATAGCAAAGTTTCCAGTTTAGTTTATTAATGAAGAAAAAGTCGTGGTTGTTTAAGTATTTGCTTGAAAGGAAATCGTATCTCTAGTTATTTTCTGATGAACAATTACGGTACTGCCTTGAGGATTCACTGGATTATTTGCAGGTGTTTTCTGGCTTGGTACATTCATATTTTGGTATTGGAATAAAACGTTGTCAACTGATGTAATTTTTAACCTGATCATTTTTATAATTTGAGTTCACTCTTTAGAAGTCACAAAGAAAGTGGCTTAAATACTTTAAATTATTTTCATTACATTAAGTAATTTTTCAAATGTTATGTTCTTTGAAAGATAATTGCATGGTTTTGTAGTTTGTCTACCAATAAACTGCAAACAATTAATGATGTATTTGAAGTAGCATTTTGACGATAGCAGAGTTAGTGCATAGTCACTGTGCACTAGCGTAACACCAAAGACATGCATGGAATACTGAGTGGAAAAGCAACTACGCTTGCCATTGATACAGAACTGCAGTTCTTTTTCTTTAGTAACATTTCATTTTGCAAACACACTTACACTGTTCACAATCTTTTGCTTCAGCTGTAAATGTTTTAACATTACGGTTTCTCCTTAAAGTATTCTTCCTGTATTTGTCATGGTGATGTTTTTCCCAGTAAGTTGTCTGCACCATGTATGTCCTCACGGACTGTGTGCCTTCCTGTGTCTGTATACAATAATACTCCATGGACAGGTTGAAATACCAGCTTTGTACAATACTTCAAAATTTCTGCATTAAACCCTTAAAGAATAACCCTAGTGATGGTAAACATTAAAATCCATGTTCCTTTCATTTTAAGGGAAGCTAAAACATCTGGCGCAGAAATGGTTACATTTTTTGTTTGTTCCTTTCATATAAACATTTATCTCACTCTCTGTGCTGCTTCTGTTTTAATATATTCTTGCTTATGATGCCTGTTTATGATTTGCAGTGGGCTTATGAAAAATTTAATACAATTACTATGCATTTTCAACTAATAAGCAATTCTCTCTAGCTTTTTATAATCATGGTATCTTTTAAAAATAATCTTTTTGCTAATCTTTTATACAAAATCAGTATAATATTACTTTTATTTTCTCTTTTTTTTGGCAATGGAACTGACTCTGACCATTATACATGCAGTATATTAAAATTTAATATTAGTTCAGTAAGATTTACTGTACAGTTAAGATAATTATTATGAAATATTTTCAAAACTAAAATGAAGAACCTGATTATGTTTTATGAAGTACAATAAATCAGCCACCCCTTTTATTTTGACTATGTAAAATAGTCTTACCACCTCAGTTAAACTGCACCATTTTAGCTTTGTTACATTTATTTCCCCTATTCTTTTGCCCAAACTGGGGGACTTGTTCAAATGGAACAATTACATAGATGTGACACTTCCACTTTTTGAAATTCATGTTACAGTATTTTTCAGTATACTCAGCAAAGATCTACTCCTCTGGGTGTATTTCTTTGTTTCCCTTGTTCTGTAGATTACATTAATCTTTCTGGTTATGAGAAATCAATTGCAATGGCTTGTTGACTTCAGATAAGGAAGGTCAGGAGGACTATAACCTAAAACCTTGCCCATGCCAACTATGGTTCCTGCAAGCATATGTTTGGCTTGAAACCAGTTCTTTTGTTGATAATTTACAAATTCTTACAGTGGAATGACAGTTGTAGTTGAACACAGATGCCAGCCCATTAAAGGTTTTCTGGAGCTCTTGCTTAACATAGTATTGCTACTTCCAGAGCTCAGTGTCACTGATTGGGCTCCCATGGTACCACGTGCCTCTTTAATACCTGGTAATTTTAAGTAATTTAAAAAAAAAACAAAAAACAAACAATGGTAATGAAAATATCACTGGATGTTTCAGTATCTGATATTGCCAAGCAAGTCTGTATTAAAACAGATGGCCAGAAGGGTTGTTAATACTGTAGCAGGATGCAGCTTGTGTGTTGCACTATAGGCGTTCTCTTAAGGAAGGCCAAATGTTAGTTTTGTAATTGTACCAAAGAAGGTGGCCCACTGTTTGGGGAGGGGGAAAAAACAAACAAACAAACAAAACCCCAACAAAAACAAACAAACAAAAAACAACAAACAAACAGGAAAAAACCCCAAAAAACAAACCACTTTGTCCTATCAAGCCCCAGCTGTGACTACATTTCATTCTATACTTCATGCTGGTAGAAAAGATAATATATCTTTTTGCAACTGTATTGCATGTAATAGAGGAAGATGAGCTCACCCTGGCTGAAGACAATTACTTGAAAGTTAATATGCTGCAGATTTTAGAAATAGCTATTGATAGAGTCTTTAATGTATGACTTGAAAATACATATTTTTTAAAGTAGCTTTTACAAAATGATTCTGAGGAAGTTTTATTACTTCCTGCTGTACATGGGCTCTGCTTGGCTTAGAAATAAACAGTTCCCTTGCAGCATAGGGTCTCAAAACCAAGTTGGGCATTTTCTTTCGACACCCTTCCCATAATAGAGTTTCTGCAAACCAAATGACGAAAACGTGGCAAATTTCACGTCTTGGCAAAACTGGTTAGATGATTCAATTATGCCTAAAGATGAAAAGCAATTTCAGCTGGCTTCAAGTTAGCTGTATTAGTTCTAGTTCTGGGCATAATTGCAATAAAAATGTTACTGATTTGTTTAGATATTCAGTTCCTTTATTGACTTAGAACAGTAAATTAAAGGTGCTGTAGTCACATAATGTCTTCTGCTGAAGATGTGACAGATATTAACTAAATTCCATGTTACATCTATAGACATACCTATATTTGAATGAAAATACATTGATGCTCTCCATCACTTAGACAAGGAGCACAATAATAGTTTATAGGTGGTGGGTATGTATATGTCTATATAGGTAACTCTGGAAATTTTCATCACAACTGAGGTGCAGAAATTCTTCAGCAATAGAAGCAGCTAATGTCAAAAGCTGCTGAAGATGATCCTTGGACATACAGGGATTTTTCTGTGGTAATTCTCTGTAAATGCACCCTTGAAAAAATAATTGCCACAGTAAACAACTGAAATTAATGTATATCTTTGGAAAGTTAATGTTGGTATTCAGTTGCAGACTTAGAGCAAAGTAATTTCTTTCAGTGAACTTGCAATGAATTGCAATTGTGAAAGATTGAAACAAATACAGCTTTGGGGTTTTGTGGTTTTTGTTGTTTTTTTTTTTTTAATTGTTTGGATATTTTAGCTAGACATGTTTCTTTTTTCCTTTTTTCCTATTTCACTCTTACTTAGTTTTATTGTAAAAGCATTCGGTACATTACCAGCTTTTAGCTTCCATTTTTCTTTACTGTATGATATGTTATTTAGCAGTTGTCACCAAAGTATTTACAGTTTTGCCTTTGCAAATGAGTAACACTGGCAAATACTTCTGGTGTGCTGTTATGATGTCAGCTGTTTGCAAAAGCATGTGTAAAGCCTCAGCAGTTTATTAAAATACTGTAACCCCTATATTGGATAATATCAGCGGTTTATTTGACTTCAAGTTCATTATGGTTTGGCTATCTTATAGCAGCCTAGTTTTTCACATCTTTTTACACTCCCAGGAAGCCTAAATTTGTGACATACAGGTCAGGCCACATAGGATGAACCAGCCTGCTGGTTCTCTCAGTAGTAAGCATGTGAAATACGGAGGGTGTGAGCAAAGCCATGATCCCAATTTCTATTTTTAAAGAGCTAAGAAGATAGTGTTAAACTGAAATATGCACTGCATAATGTGGTTACAGGAGTCAGCTTCCACAAAGCTGCTGGTCTGGGCCTTTGTTCACACAGACATTAGACATCCTTTGTTTTGCCCCTCCTTCTCTTCTTCAGCAGTCATTCAATGACAAGCGTAAAAAGAACCTCTTTTCCCGAAAATTTCCCTTCTACAAGAACAAGGACCAGAGTGAGCAGGAAACCAGTGATATTGACCGTAAGTATGTGGCATTTGATGGAGAGCGAAGCACACGTAGAAGGGCCTGCTAGATTGCAGTAGGGTGTTACCATGGAGACAGTTTCATGAGCTGCAACAGGCTTAAGAGCTTGAGGTGCTGATGACAAACCAATCTACACAATCAATAAAACCGTTTGTTTGCTGTCAAAGTAAAATTTAACCCAAGAGTATCCCAGTTTGGAATAAACTGGGTAATACTGTTGAGTAACAGTGTGTGCATAACTGGAGGAGATAACAGCCTTCCAGCGCTGTCAGTGATGATGGTTCCTCACTTCTGACGTGGAGGAGAGCACACGGCAACCAAGAAAGCTTACCAGCTTCTGGAATCAGTCCCTTTTAGTTGCTTCAAAGTCATTCCATTCTAATCTGGGTTTCCTAATGAAGATACTTTCCTAATGAATGCTTTCATTTTCATCATTGTTGCTAGCACTATTAAAAAAAAAAAAAAAAAGTGCCTTCTCAAAAAGCAATTGCATAAGTTTGCTAATTCAGACGAGGTCTGCTAAAAACTGTGCGCTCTGCCATTTGCATCACTGATTACACTTCATGTGCCAGTCAGGTCAAATCTTACAGACTCATCTTCCCCTGTGATGTTCTGGGAACTGTCTCCTGTCGTAGCGCCAATTTTATATATTACTGACAATTATTTTCTTTGTGATTGTCTTTTTATTGCTTGCCCTCTGGGGACTACTCTGCAGGAGGTCCCTGACGACATGGGATCAAAAGGCCTGAGTAAGTGATCAAAATACTCCCAAGTTATTTTAACCTCCATCTGAAAAATTACTACTTTTTTTTTCTTTAACAGGTCTCTTTGAGACTGGTGCTCTACTGGCATAAGGAGGTTGATTCTAAAAATGTTTCAAAACTTTTTCTAGTTTGTGATGTTATGCGGGTTTTTGCTTTCAGGAACGTGTTACTTTAATTCATGTGACTATCACAGTAGATGTTTTTTTTTTGTTGTTGTTGTTCAGAAGCTTACCAGTGCTTCCTTGTGTGTCCTTAATAGTACTATGTTTTTAAATGATATTTTTTTTTGTTACTTTTATCTTGTCTTTGTGGTTTTATTTATTTAAAAAGAACCTGTGGCTTTTTACAGCAGTAGTACAACCATTGTGGTAATACTTTAACTAGTTACAGTTTTCAGTCTTCTCTCTAGGTGACTGACATTTACAGCTATTTAAAACAAACAAAAAGCTTTGCTTAAGAAATGCCCTGAGAGTTTTTCTGTCTGATTTGAACTCTTCTTATGCTTTTAGAGCAGGTAGAGGAGTAGCTAATAGGAGACACATTAGCATTTGTTCATTTCCTGCAGAAATGTTAACTACTTGAATACAGTAAGATTCAAAGGTCGCTGAGTACTCTTAACAGACCTGTTTGTGTACAGACACCACCACTGTACTAAAATGACAAATGAATAGTGAAGACCTTGCTTTCATCACAGATATTAAACACATGCATTGTTATGCATTTATGGAATAGCAAAATTAGTCACTAAAGATAAGTGACTAAAGCTCATGAAAGACAACTTTTCTTCCCAGGGCTTAACTTACGCGCAGTGAGTAATGACGTGTAAGAAGCAGTGTACTTCTATACTTGGCCTCAATCATGAAATAAAAATTCTAGTAGCTATAACATTAGTTGTCCATTTCTGTAATGGCCAGTTTCAAGGCAATTCTTGGTCTAGAGCAGAAGACCTTACCAACCTTTATGGCTGTATGGTTTAGAGCAGATCAAAAGCAGCCTTTATGGCCTCATGATCATACCTAGTTCAAACTGTGCTATGGTCCAGAACTGGCACTAAGTGATTCTATTACAAAACCAAATGGCTTCTGGCCTGTTTGTCAGCACAGTCAGACTTTCTGAAACTGCCTTACCACGCTTAATGCAAGCTGTGTTACCAGGGCTCTGCAAGACTGCTGCTCTTGCTGGCATTTGAGGCTTTACCTCTTCACCAGTTGTACCCATTATCGGACTACCACAACAGTCATATTCTCAATTGACAGTATCTCCCTTTCATGTTCTACCACGAGGCTTTTAAACATCACTATTTGCCTCTTCTATGCCAACGGGGACATTTTTTGTCCAAGAAAACAAAATGGAAGTAGATCCAAATTGCTGGTACTCGTAGACTTGAGGAAGTATTTGTCTGTTTTTCCTGCACAGAAATGAAATGAGGGAGTTCAGTCTAGCCAGAGATTTGTGGTTTAAAGATATTAGTTCACTTTATAAAAAAATACTGTAAAAGCTGTCATTTGTATACAAATGACAGCTTTTTTAATGTTTATTAATCACTAGAAGCAAACTTGCTTCAGAACTGTATTCTTACCTCTAGAGTCCCCTTGGTTCCTTCTCCAATCTTGTAGGGGAAGAACCTCACTGAATTTAATGTATTATAAAGGCTCCTCATGACAACAATATGCATTATCTTATGCACACAGTTAGGTACATAATGTCAAGGTAATTGTATTTAATTTCTATAGGTCAAACACAAACTTCTTTATGCAGTCTTAACCTGGGAATGTTAGTGTTTTTCGTTACAAATGAACACACTCATTCAGCAATATCAGAGTTCGTAGTTGTTCACCAGATTTGTAGAATTTTCAAGTGACAGAATAGATTGATATCTGCAATTCTTCAATTGCATTAATTTTTATCACAAACATATTTAATACAGTTACATAGCCTAAAATAGTAACAATAAACACCTTGTAGCTGCTGAAGTATTTTGATTACTATGCAAAAGGCATTAAATAGATAGTCCAGAATAAAAGTCAGAAGCTTTTGAAAGCTAAAGCATTACTGGGGGAGGTGTGTGTGGGGAATTAAAATCTTAATTCTGCATTGCACTTCAAGTAAACTATTTAATAGACCATAAGAAAGTGTCTGTTACTGAACATGTTACACTATATTTCCTGCAATACAGTCCAGTATTTTCTGCTTCTAGACTGTGAATATAGTCAATCAATTGCCTGCATAAAAGTTGAAATGCATAATCCCATAGTTATTGCACAACAAAATTCATCTTGAAGTGAAAACCTAAACATTGCAGGGTTACATGTGAACTATGAATGTGTACTTTTCGTAATCTTACTTTGATGTGCTATTTAATGTTTTTCTTTTTATTAACATCCATTCCTTTCATATGAAATTAAGCTTGATCCTGAGAGCTATGAGAAGTACCTTAAAACTTTTATATGCAGTATGTATTGATTTCAGCATTTTGATATCAGTATTGTCTTTCATCTGGATTATTTTGTGTCAATTTGCTTTCTTTTGGACTCATGCCATTAGTGTATGTTCCTTATTTTTTTTCCCATTGTGTTGCAATTTCAGAGCATGTAACCTCTAATGCCAGCGATAGTGAAAGTAGTTACCGTAAGTGTTTTTAAGTTCTTTTTTTTATTTAGAATCTTTGGTTAGTAGCTCTTTCTTTGGTTTTGTTTATCTGTCTTTTCTGGGTATTTACATGTTAAATAGAACTTCCCAGTCACCTTCAGGCGAAAGCCGTATTCATGTATTTGGTGGGGTACTGCAAATTCTACTGTGTCTTTGTTTTTATAAAACTGACTAGAGGGAATCATTGCAAACCTCCTTATGGACATTTTTATTGTGATCTGTGATTTTTTCTTAGTTCAGCTCAATTTTAATCCATTCCAATTCTTTATAGTTATGTGAGCTAGATAGACTTATTAAAACCTAAATGTAAATTTAATGCTGACAAATGTAATTATATGTAGTTGAGCTTAATACTGGAAGCATAACTAAACTCTGTAATCTGTTAAATAGTGCAGTAACTACGTTTTTTCACAACTGATACTCAGATTTAATATGTATAGGCTTGTAATGAAAGTAAATATAAGCAAACATGTATTTACCCTTGCTTTCAGCTTTTATTTATCTATTTTGTCAAGTGTGGGTGCTAAGTATGAATTGTCTTAAAAGCATACGACACACGTTCAGTGCTGGAGTCAGTTATGATAAATTGGCACGCTAGGCACGCATGCACGTTCTCTCTCTGAAGACCTAAGATCCTTTAAATACTAGACTGAGTTAGCTTTTTTACTAGCCCAGGCTACCATGCTATTTACTGTTACCCAAGCTACAGTAGTACTACCTGTTCACACCGGGAACATGCTGCATGATGCTGCTCTATAGTGCTTTAAAATGTCTTAAACCAGAGCCAGAACTCCAGTCCCACTGGTCATTTCCACTGCACAACAACTCAGTAAGCTTGCAGTGTCCAGACCTGGAACCCTGGATAGAGCAGCGCAGGAAGATGAAAAAGTTGAGGATTTGAAGAGGAAAACAAAAAGAAGGAACAGTAAAAGTTATGCAGTGTGACACTGCTCACTCATCAGCTTCTAGTTGCCTGTGAACTGTGTAACGGGCACTTCAGAAACAGATATTATTTATGTTAGGGCAATAAGGAAGATGGTTCATTAACAGATATGTTTGTTCAGAAGCTGTAGATCTTCTCAGAGGTAGTGATCCACGTTTTTTTCTTCCAGATGACTACACTCGAGAGAATTTATACATGCATTTAAAATGCAAACAGTATCATAGACTGTAATTGAAAGGAAACCAATTGGGTGAAGCATTTGTGCTCCCCGACAATAACACAAAACCGAGCACGTATGGAAGTTGCCTTTGCATATATGACAAACTTACAAATTGTAACCATTTTTAATGACAATTTAATGACACAAATTTACTGCTTTCCTCTCTTCCCCTACCCCCCAAGGTTTTTTTTTCAGACCTTGCTTTATTTATGTTTAAAGCTCATTATTGATACTACTAGTTAGTTTTTTACTCCGTTGTTACTTGAGAAGCCCTGATTTTATTATGAATGTCATGGATTTGCTTATCTGAATGTGTAATTCCAAGCACTTTTTATTAAAATTATTTTTTAATTTCTTCTTACTGCTGTCTAATATGAAAGTTATCTTGATTACAGATGAGTACGGTTGTTCAAAAGGTTCATTCTATTAATATTCATTTTTCCAAAGTATTGAAAAGCAGTGACAATATATACTTTTTGCCCTCAGTCAGGGGATGCTTTTACTTGTTACTATCTCTTTAGTAGTTTGGTTAATTAATTTTTGACATTATAGCAATGCGACTTCTCCAAAGTATCTAATTATATGTGAGCTGGATCTTTCATAGATAAGTAGATAAGTTGATAGCTCTTCCTCTCCCAAGCCTAAAAAAGGGTTCTGAAAGTATATACTGTCCTTCTAAAATCCATTTGCATGAGTAACTTCTTAAGACATTAAAATATACAGGTTGCATGGGTTTTTGTCTGTCTTAACATATTCCTCATTTGCAATAAGTTAAAAATTTATGAATGTTCATTCATGTATTGCTGTAGTACAGTTTGAAAGCAAATTTATTGCATATAAGAAAAATATTTCTCTTAACAAAATTGTAAATTTTAGATTTAAAAGGTCAGTGGTATTTGCTGTGCAATAAAGAATAGATATATAGAAGCAATATATGAATTTATAAAAGCCTTCATCTGCCATCTGTTTCTATACAACTGTGGTATAGCATTGGTATGTTCCTTTGCCTGTTACAAGTATGGCTTATGAACTCCAAAGAATGTTCTAAAATTACACAAGTGAGTTGTTGAAGGACTGTATTTTATTCTAAGTTCATAGTGATGTCATAGAATTTGAGCTTGTATCTTCAGAATTATAAACTCTCTGCTGTCATGGAGTTAATTTTTAGTGATTCCATTGCAAGAAATCATACTCGGAGACGTCTTGCTAGGCTAGAAATAATGTTTTTGAGAGATGGCAACTGAGGTATATTTCAGATGCTTTCACTAACATTTAAAAAGCCTGCAGCCGTCAAAGGTCAAAATTCAGTTATTTTAGTTTCATTCACTGCTGATGTGCTTTCTGGAGCTGAGAACAATACAAAGCATTCTTTGTTTTCAAGTTCATCCTCAAAAATTCATTAATAAAGTAATATTTAGTATATACAATCATAATTTTTTGTTTTGCAGAATTAGAGTGGTTGATGGTACTTATATAAATGCCACTTCATGATAAAGTTAATGGAAGATATGTACACCTTGATGTACATAATGGTCAGCCCTGTATAAATACAGAAAAACGTTATTGTAAATGCTGGCTTCAAAGTATGGAGAATGTTCATGATGAAGGTGGCATTGCCTCTAGCAGTGAATGATAGCATGCATGCATTTCATTCAGGGAAATGTGTATAAGAGCATTTCAGTAATGCTTTAAAATTCTTCTTGTGCTTGATGTCACACTGACATGCTAACATAAACCAGGAAATTATTTATACTGTATGTGTCTTATGCTTTAAAATTTTCTGTTTGGCTTATCTTTGTGATTTTTATAATTCATCACTCTTGAAAAATGTCCTTCATCAGTATCATTGTAATGTTTATTATTGAGGAATGTCTGTATCATTATGGTTCATTTAATGACTCAGTTTAAACATGTTGGTTTAGAAAAAAATTTATGAATATGTATTTGCATTTACATTTTAGGTGGCCAGGAGGAGTATGTCTTGTCATATGAACCAGTCAATCAGCAAGAAGGTTTGTAGATCTCACTCAGTATAAAATAAATACCATCTGAATTATCAGAATGCTTCATAAGCCCTTATGTACTAAGTACCATGATAAACTTCTTCACTCTTTTGAACTTGTTACCATTATTCAAATGAATAAACCATAAAGGCATAAATTATTAAATGTAATTGCTAAATTATTTAGTGTACAATCCAAAGGTGTGTTACTTAAAATAACTTATTAGGTGTGGTATACATTGCATAAGGAAAATACAGTATGTTTAGCAGTTTCATCAGTGTGAGCCCAGAAATTATAATTTTCTTCTGTTTCATATTGCTTTAGCATTCTTCCTCTTGCAGGTCTTTTTTTCTATCACAGCAAAAAGTGTGCCAATAGATCATTTGTCTATTTTAATAAGCTTTAATTGAAATGTCTCTAATACATGGCAGTCTCCAATTTCTGCATGGGCTTCTTACGTAGCTAATTTGGTTAGCTATTGCCAGAAATTTTTTTCAAGAAAAAAAATAAAATTTAATTAAATGGAAATTGAGAGGAGAAAATATTTTCTCAGGATTGCATTTAAAATAAAATCTTTTCACTGATTTCCAATGGGATGCTATAATTTCTTTTTCACCCTGGTCCTGATCTTGCTTCACTATGTACAATAGATAGAGAATTTTTAGTGTTCCCATTCACCAGCACAGGTGCTAATGGTTGACTTACATTATTGGATATGTAGCTTGTATATTTGTAAGTTAATCTGTAAAAGGGATGTGCTTTGGGAATACTTGGTATTTATTACCTAGCAAATAAGGTGGCAGCTGAAGTAAATATACATCATGTATTTACATGAATTTTGAGTATCAAGATTTCTTTTTTGGTTTCATGCATTGAGAGACAGGACCCAGTTGCTTTTAATAGCTAGGTAAGTTATGCTTAAGCAAGGGATCTGTAGGTTTGTTACCTTCAAAGGAGCAGCTCTGTAGGTATGCACGCCAGAGGGTCTCACAAAATGAGAAGTATCTTTTTAGCTGGCATTAGCCTCCCAGATTCTGATAACTTAATGGTTTAAGTGAGAGGGATAGTAATATCAAGTGAATTAATTTCAAGGTTGAAGAGAAAAAGATGTGAATGAGACTTTGCACGAGCCAATGGTTTAGTAACTACCATGTTGTAAAATTAAAGATTTTAGAAAGCCATTTGGCATTTAAATACGTGAGTGTAATTCCCTTTGAGACTAACACAGTGTATGGGCAAGACCAAAAAAGAACCAGCACCTTGTACCTTTGTTTAGGTGCAGTAATACATGCCCTACGTATGTTATCTGCATTTGCCTGCTAATTCAGTTTCACAGTATTTTTGTCTATTTTTAAGAAGCCCAGAGGAATAAAGAACTGTAATGACCTAAACAGATTTAATGGTGCTTGGATTTGAGACACTAGTGGGCCACCCTTAGTCTTTAAGCAAAGATGTTTGTTGTTAAATTAACAATTGACAGTTACTGGATCCCAGACATTCTTTCTATGAATATATTAATACCTCTGAAAGGAAATAGTTCCAAGAGTCAAATTAAAATATATTATATAGGTCAGACTTTATTTAATTTGGACTTATTTGCACAATAAAGACAGATTGAACCTATAACTAAAACTTACACATCTGAATTTCTGTGCTAATGCTAGGATACTTGGACATTACTGTGTTCATGGTTCTTGCAGTATAATCAGGTATTTTCTGCTTGAGCTTAATTCACAACCAAAACCACTTTATAACTTTATAAAAAATTAAACTGCTTTTAAATTATGCCATGCTTCATTTTATAAGGGTGATAATAGTTACAGAAGCTATATGTAGTTGAATCTTTTCCTGTACGGATATTTAAATTGTGGTCTTAGAGGAAGAGCAGCAGCTTCTCCCAACACAGCACTAAAGTGTCACCAACTCTGCTACTGCTTAGGTACCTCTGCGAAGTGAAAAGATTTTCAAACTTCCTCCTTCTGCTGTTTTCATTAGAAGGAAGGATGTTACTTTGTGAAAAGATTTTTTTTTTTTATTTTTTTTTTTTCCCAAAGACATTTAAGACATCTTTGATTCCCCAGGAGAGTGATTTGAAAGTGAAGATCTAACTATCACTATGGTGTTAACTGATACGCATTCTTCAGCGTGTTTTCCTCCTCTATAGGAGTACATATTCTTTTAGGTATTAAAACCATTACCATGTGTTAAAGCTTATTTTGCTGAAGTGTGTAACTTAGCAATCATACTGAAATAAAACTGATGTTATTCCTTTATGTTTAATAGTCAGTTACACTCGACCCGTGATTGTTTTGGGACCCATGAAAGACAGAATAAATGATGATTTGATCTCAGAATTTCCAGACAAATTTGGCTCATGTGTTCCACGTAAGTCTCAGCAAATACTAAAGCAATTCTACATGATTTTTATGTTCATTTTCTTAGTAGACATCCTCTGTATGTGGAGTTAAAAAAAGTTAATACGTTAATGTATTGTCTACACTTTATAGAGCTATCTTAGTTGTCAGTTATTTCTTGGCTTGTGACAATTTTGAAGTATAAATGGGAGACTATTTTTGGATATTGTAGGGGGAAGGGTCACTGGTTTTCATTTTGCTTTAAAAATTACTGGTTTATATTTAAAGACACTACTAGACCAAAACGAGATTATGAGGTGGATGGACGTGATTACCATTTTGTCACTTCGCGAGAGCAAATGGAGAAGGATATTCAGGATCACAAATTCATTGAAGCTGGCCAGTACAACAATCATCTTTATGGAACAAGTGTCCAGTCAGTGCGAGAAGTAGCCGAAAAGGTAAGTCAGTGCCAGTTACTTCCATTTACTGAGGTGATTATCTGACTCTGCTGATGGGAAAAGAGAAGAATGGTAAGAAGCCAATAGGAACCCTCTGACTTCTTTTAGAAGTTTGTGCAAAACTAGAAACAGTGCATTGTCACAAATGCATTTAGGGAAATAATAATTTAGAATAATGAAAACATCATGATTAAATTATGGGAAAATAGCAACCATAGTTTGTGCCCCCTTATAAAAAGAGAAGAAATAAATAAAATAGAGAAGAAATAATTGGAATTACAGGCTAATTAACCTGGCTAACATACATAGATCATTAATTAAGAATAGTGGTGGTGCAGTTGATTAATATGATGATCCATTTGATATAGACCAATGCAGAAGAAAACTTGTAAAATTGTTATTCTTTGTGCCCTTCATGGATTTAGCTGACAGATGGAAAAGAGTAGAATAAACTCAGTTTTAGAAAGACATTTTTATAACTACCATTAAATTCTGAAGACCTACTTTACTGTTTCTATCTTGAACAGATTTTAATTAACTATTTCTTGCAAAATCTAAATATTTCTAAATTCAAAGTGAAGTTTAGTTGAGTTCTCTGATAAAGAGTGGGAAGCAGAAAGCCTGTTTCTTGGAGTATGATGATTGTTTTAAAGAAAATTTTTTGGTGAAAATTTTTTGAAAATGTACGAGTAGTGTTCTGCTTACAAATAAGGTGCATTTACAGCAGGCAATGTTATCTGATATATATGACAGAAGAAACAGCTATTTTCTAGGTGGGAACTCACAAGCCTGAGCCCTTAAAGTCTGGACATGTGGGAGGTAACCTGTTTGACACAGGAGTTAGTGGTTAGTCCTCTGGAAAACAGTGTAGACCACTTTAGCCAAATGACTGAGTATTGTTATTTCTGGCAAGTGTCATTTACTGGAGTGACAAACAGGAAGAACATGGTGAGATTCTGTGGTTCATGGGATGAAGTTTTCTTCTGCTGTCTTTCTCACCCTGTGGAATAGAACATGGCCCTGTGGTACATAGCAAGAAAAGTAAAGAAAATTCATTATAAAATTGTTAAAGTAATGAACAGTACTTTGTATGGGAGACTGAAAGAAGTTGTGAAAGTATACTATGTGGTTAAATGATGAAACTATTTATTGAACAGCTTCAACTTTATAACCCGGTTGGCAGTTGCTTCACCTGGTAGCACAGACAGAATCCTTCAGTTCCATCCTAGACCTGAAATTGGCTGTGTTCTTTTGCCCATCTAGTAGATTAGTAAGATACAAACTAATTCTGAATGTTTTATAAACTGACATGAAGAACAAATTACTACCAGATGTCTCCATGCTATTAAATCTCCTGCACAGGCACCATGGCACTTTGGGGAGATGCAGCAATTTCTCAGTTCCAGCTAACGTTATTTTTCTGGGAAACAACGGCCTGTCCTTCAGAACTTGACTTTCAGAATCATGACGGGGCTGCAAACTGGTTTATCTGAGGCTGCTCCCTCTTTGTATTCTTCTTTGTCTCACTTAAGAGATGAGTCCCTTCAGTGGGTCTTATTACTGGGATACAGAAGATGATCTCTAAGTTTTCTGTGATGAATTTAGGGGCAGACACAACAGAAGTGACTGCTACTACCCCAAAAGTACCAGAAATAGTATTCTTGCAATAATGTTAAATTGTGCTCGTTCACCCATGCTTCCAGCTGATACCTGTGTCTCATTCCTTACCTGTAATGGACACAGCTAAAGGTGCTTTCTGATGCTATTGTTCAGCTCTTGTAAAAGGCACTGAGTGCTGTGCTGTTTCTCAATCAGATGCAGTGCAAGTAAGGAACTAAAAAATATGTAAAATATTGTTTAAATGCACCATGCAAAGATCAAAATAGCTTCCCTAGATGAAAACATGATCATTATTTCATGAAGCACTTGCATTTCTTTTCCTTGTCTTCCAAATCTTCACTTGAAAGTAATTTTTCATATCCTCTTTGGAATTTCTAGCAGCTTGCAAATCTCTGTGTCTGAGGCCACTGTTAGTGCATGTTCACTATCAATTTTGAATAAACTGTCACAGTTACATTCCATAAAGTCCAGCCAGCTGCTGTGCTGGCAATCTAGTCCTCCACCCTTGCCCAGAATCCTTTGTCATCTCACATAAGTTGTTGGGCCAAGCACAGCAAATACTAAATGTTTTATTCACAAAAGGGAAATGGACCGGGTAATGCTCTTAATTCTCGATTCCTGGAACATGTGCCACATTTAAAGAGAAACCGTTTGAAAGATGTGGACAGGTCAACACATATAGTAAAATACTCTGCTAGAACATACAAACACCTTTCTTAAATGATACCAGTCAGCATCCAGATCCATGGACTGGATCTGGGAAACAGCTATCATTAGCAAGCAGATACGTATTGTTCACGTGAGAGGAACACTTCTATCCTCTTCAAGGATTCCTGAAATAAAATTCTGTGATTTTGTTGTGCAAAAGATCAAATGTAAAAGATCCTAATGATCTCTTCTGCCAGGAAGCAGAAACGTGTCAGTCATTTCAGACTGCAGTCACTCCTTGCTCTTCAACGTGCCCTCTGGGAATGATCTCCTAGGAGAGATAACTCGAGTAACCTTTGGTTTTATGGTGCTTGTGGGTTTTGTGTCCTGGCTCACAGAATTCTGCCATTCATGTTGGTCTCCTCCTAAAGAAAAAGGCTTTCTTATTTTAGTCACCTGACAGTGGTTTTCTGTTCCTCTCCCCCATCCCTTTCTAAAATGGTGGTATGCCAGATTACTGCTATGCGACTCAGAAAGGAAAGAAAGAAAATTGTGCAAGGTGGAAATGAGTGTATTGGAGATGAGAGGAGCTGAGGAACAGGAAGAGCCTTTGAGATGAGATATCACAAAGAGCTGGAAAATTGTTTATAGGGGGAAAATAGAGGTGAGGAGAAAAGCAGCCCTACCACATTGTCTTCCAGCTGCCCAGGGAATGGTGAAGTTATATTTGTTTCTCAAGAGACAAAAAAATAATTGGCTCAAATTGTATTCAGTGTGTCAAACTTGGTCTTCTGGTATGTGATACCTGGCAGGAGGAGAGTGCTTGTATTTGATTTCATCTAATGGTTCTCATGGTGGCATATTTCTGTGCCATCAGGGGTGGTTACAGCTGTGGCACAGCCACCTCCCTAAGCAAGTTATTAACAACAAAAAAATATTTTGGAGGTGTGGTTGAAGTGTGGCTGTTCCACTCGATGATTCTGCACTATTGATTGGGCTGCAGCCTCTGGTGGAGAAAGGAAGGAAGAAGGGTCAGGAGCACCTCAACTGATGTATGATCCCAACAGAGGAGCACTGTGGGACCTTGGGCCAGAGTGGTGAAACCATAATATTATTGATGCATATACTCTAATTTTGTTAGCTTCAGTGGAGATGTGTTTTCTCTTCTAAAATCTTAGCTATGGATACCTGTGACTTCAACTTTGCTTAGTGCCATTTTCTCTTCTCTCTCACTTTTTAGGGTAAACATTGCATTCTTGATGTTTCTGGTAATGCGATCAAAAGGTTGCAGATTGCCCAGCTGTACCCAATCTCCATTTTTATTAAACCCAAAACAGTGGAAAATATCACGTGAGTAAAAGTAAAGTACCTCAGGCTGAATTGTTTTGAGACTGTCACTGTATTTGAAAAGCCAGTTGCAAGTTATGTGAAGACAATTGTAATATTTGTTTTAAACAGTATTTAATTACCTGAGTTTAATTGCTAGGGACTTTGAGATGAGGTTTCTAATCCAAATTGAAGTGCTTGAGAACAAATGTCACTGTGCTAAATTCCATGCAACAGTGTCAGAACAGCTCATTCCCACTACAGTCTTTGCTTAGGTGTGTCATTTAGGAGACTGCCTCTTATTAGGGGTAATACTCAGACAACAGTTTAAAACCTTATTTCAAAAGACCCCAAGTATTTGATAGTAGTTGTTAAATGTATAATGTTTTCAATTTCAGGGAAATGAATAAACGCCTAACAGAAGAGCAAGCCAGGAAGACATTTGAGAGAGCCACAAAACTGGAGCAAGAATTTACTGAACACTTCACAGGTGTGTTTTGCTAGGGACTGTTCGCTTGCCAAGAGTTGAAATTTTATTGCTTGCTGTAAAATAGTAATTGCCTCACCACTGAGATAAGGATGGACTTTGTTTTTCAGCTGATGTGTGATTGTTTTGAGGCACAGCGCCATCTTAGTACTTCTACACTGATTTCAATTTGATCAATTAATTCAATATATAAAAAAATTTACTGGGAGCTTAATTTAGATTTTAAAACCTGTGAGACTTCTACCATTTTCCTAGATATTGTAATGCAGATGTTTGCTTTCTTGATATATTGTACGCTTAAAACTTTTCATTTGCAGAGCTGAGATTGCCCAGCAAAGCTCCCTGTAGAAAATTATTAATTTCCCCCCTTTTTTTTTTTTTTTTTAAATCAGACAGTAAATTTTGGTAAATAATTAAGCCTCTGGATACTGGGCACTACAGTATTATAGTACTTAGCAAATCAAATTAGTGTATGCCATGGACCTAAGTGTAACAGCAAGGGATGGGCAGCAAGCACTCACACTCTGCTAATTGTTTGCATTGTGGCTTGCAGGAGGAGATTGATCAGGTCAGGATTTTCAGGACAGAAATGAGCCTTCCCTATTCCTGTCCTAGATAGACACTCACTCCTTTCCTTCCTATTATGTTCCCTTTTGCAGCGTTTAAGTGTTTGCTGCCTCATTTGCCTTTCTCTGACATGACTCCTTTGCCCAAGTCCTTCTTCCACATCTTACACGGGCAGAGCTGTGAGTGCAGCAGCCTGGTCCACCTGGGCAGAGGCACAGGAAGGGGTGGTGCCTTCACATGGGAGGAGGATAGAGGAATCAGTAGACTACCTGCCCCAGTCTTCCTGCTGACTTGTTCTCTACATCGTGTACTACGCATACAATGAACAATTCGATTCCATCCCTTTTTGCTTGCCTCCTGCCCTCTCTGCAGCCTCGCAGCTGTCAGTTTATCCCAATACTGCCTTTAGCTCTCCCACTCTTCCCATAGCACGCTGTCTGTACCCAGAAAGTTATGGGATTCTCAATGTATATTGCAAATTCTTCCTATTATAGAGTCCATTACCAAAGGACTTGCAAATGTGTCAGGTTTGTTGTTCAGAAAACAAATGAGTTTATTTTCATGTATATTAATTGAATACTAGTAGCTGGTATTCCCTCAGGATGTCTCAGGGCATTATATAGGGTGCTTTTTCAGGAAATTAAAGGACGTAATTCAAGATGTTTCAAAAGCTTATGGGCCTTTTTAAGAGCCCTAGTGCTCAGAGCCATGTTTCTTCTCAGAAGTATGAGGCTTGTTGACAAAGGAAGATAGCAATGGTCAGACTTCTGTCCTTGACAGTCCAGTTCAGGGCAGAAATGCTTTTCTGAATCTGTTTGAGATACTGTTTGAATCTGTTTGAAGACATCACAAATCCCACTTAATGCTTACAATTTGGAGGCTCCCACCCATATGAGTCAGCTGGTAAGAACAGAATGGGTGAGCATTCCCTAATCTGTTAAAAAGTACCACATCATGTGGGGCAACTGAAATCAACTTCATGAGCAGGTTAAGTTTAAACAGACTTAAACTTTGCACTGAAGCACATGAAGACCACATCCATCTTCTGTTTTGAGGGTATTGAGCTTTGAAAGAAGTGTAGTTAAACATAGCTGGAGAGAAATAAAATACTGAAGCTTATAGCTATTTGCATTGCAAAGACATTTCTAAATCTTTCTAATGCACCGTTGTGCTGTGAACGTTATACTTGACCTAGAGTAATTGAACAGCTTCCTCCCATGAGCACTATGACAATGGGCTGCAGATGGGCAGCAAGTTTTTAAGAGATGGCAATGAGGAGTAGGAATAAAAAGGAAGCAATTTGCATGAAAGCAAAGCTCAGAAGCAGCAGTAATATATTAATGCACAAAAGAGTGAGTCTGGCCTGCCTCCAAAATTATCATTCATGCTAAACTTTGCTTCTTGGATTATCAACACTGAGGTGGCAATCCTAATTAAAAAGAAGTTGCTATCTCACATTGATTGCTTTTTCAGACTGAAGCATGGTAAGAACAGCTCAAATTTCATCTTCATTCTCTGATATGTCAGAACACATCCATATTGCCTCATTTCTAATTATTTTCTAGCCATGGAGAAAATATATCTAACTTACACCATCTGAATAAAATTTGCAGTTTTAACTTTATAAGGAAGCCTGTTTTCTGTAAAACTTGAATCTGTTGGCTGGGCAACAAACTCCATGAGTGCCTCCTCTTTTTGACCAAAAGCAAAGGTGGTACTAGCAGGTAGAAATCCCAAGGTCAGCCAGCCTTGCTGTGAAGTGTCAGGATCCAGCTGAGGAGTTCATCAGTCTGCATCACGCTAAGCCTGACTCAGCCTGACTGCCTGAGGACACAGCCCTGTACTCTGTCTTGCCTTGTGTTGGAAACACACATGAAAGTTGGACCAAAAAGAATACTGGAGGATGTGAGTTGGCTCAGGCAAACTCTTAACATGTGGTTAGGAAAAGCAAAAAAACCTCCTCAGTTGTATGTGTATACTCGTAGTAAAGTGAAAACCACTTCCTAACCCCAGGCCTCTGAGTGGGAGAGGTGGTGCTGTGTGTGTCCTGCAGTACCATCAACAATGTGCTTCACTTCAGCGCAGAAACCAGAAGTCTCAGTGGGTTCCTTCAGCAGTCTAAAATCCTCTTGCCACTCAGAGAAAAGAACGGCTTGGCTTGAGACATCTTGATTTCTGTATGGTGCTAGGAAGGGTGATTGCTGATTGCCACATTGTGTTTTGCAGCTATTGTCCAAGGAGACACACTGGAAGAAATCTACAACCAAGTGAAACAGATCATAGAGGAACAGTCTGGGCCTTACATCTGGGTTCCAGCAAAGGAAAAATTATGAAAACAGATTTTTTTTATTTTTCATTTTCTAACTGACATCACCTACTACATCTGACGACTCTTAAGCCCTTCCAGTGGAGCCTGCCTCTAGTTCTTTCCAGCGTGGTTCATACCCTAACATTCACATTCTGCAGTTCCCATAATGCTCTACATTTGGTGTCTCTCTTAGTTTAAATAATTTGTATTACTGTGTGTTGTTGGTTTGCCATTTTTCAAACATGACAGTGGAATGGCCTGACCAGCTATTAGTTTGGGGTGGGGGTGGGAGGGAATTGCTTGGTAAAATTCCTTAATGTTTAAGGGAAAGTTAACTTTCAAAGATTTTTCAAAAAAGCTTTATAGACATTCTTTTAAAATTTCATAACAATTGAAAGAAAAGTTGTATTCAAGGAAGTTGTAAATCATGAGTAACTTTGCACGCTTAACTTTAATAGCATGGTTCGGTCAGGGCAATCAATTTCAAGTTTTATTTTCTGAGTTAAATTCTATTCTCACAGTATTTTATTTTATTTCCTTTCCAGGCAGTTAGAGAGAAACTTTCAAGTTATGAGTTAACATTTTCATTAACTCCCATTACTATTCCTCAAGGGATATTCATTTTCATAATTTCATATGGATATTCTTATAATCTATTTTTTCATTTTTTTGCCAATAAAATTGCTAGGGACAAAGATGTGTAATGTTTTTAATCTTCCTCGTGAAACACTATTTATAGTGTCTTACAGAAATTGTTTATAGATAATGGTCATCACACTTTTTGAGCCTAAAATATGTTTAGGTGCTAGGAAACCTTGTACTTTTCAGAGGAATGCCAAATTTCCATTGGCAGTAATACAGAAAACAGCTGCAGAGATGGTCATTAGGGCAATGAGAGAATGATTCGTAGCCTAAAAATGTGTGTGTTCTTAGGGGTCAGATTTTAATGAATATTTTACCCATGATAACTGCCTATTTTGTTATAATAAATATATATATATTAAACTTTCTTTAACTAAACTCTGTAACTATGGGAATTATTTTCTTTACATAGTTGCGCACACGTATAAATATATATATATAAAATATATATTTTTCTTTTACCACCTACTCCTAGCTTTTTGTTTTGAATAAAAATACAAATTAGAATTTACCTTCCTTAATCATGAGAAATCAAATGGGCTATGGTGGCTGGGCATAAAGTCCAGGGAATATTAGTTACAAGAAAAAAAATACATGCGAGTTCTCCTCTTTTCTACGGAATTTCAGGTGTTTCCTCCTCTTCCCCTCCCCCTTGTAATATGCATGTCTTAACCAAAGGGAGAATTCAGAGTCAACAATATATTTTATTTTTCTGTACGTGTTCATCTCTGATTGCATAGGCACAAGATCTTCCATTTGCAATGCACAAACTTCTGTGCCGAATGTTATAAATATGTTGTACAAAAACCATGGAACTACCTTCAGTAGTGAAATTCTCTAATGCCCGTATTCTTTGGTACCTGCCATTGCTTGTCTGAAACTGTTCATAAGAGGGATGTACTTACAGCAGTCACGGGGCAGTCACACAACCAAATTAGCTTTGGTTTGTAAAGAATTATCAACACTATCCATTCCATTTGTTAGAAAGAGGAGAACAGCTAATAAACTTTATTGTACAATATATTTGTCAAGTGTGTTTTTAATCAAAAGAAGTGTTGTAGCATTTTAAAATAATTGACTCAAAATGTAAATGAAAATAATGTGTTAGAGGAACACTGATGACCAGACTGGGACTGGAGAAGTTATTTCCTTAAAAGCAAGTTTAAACTTGGGACACAATTACTGCTGGTCTTATGTGGAATGCTTGCAAGACTTACAGTAAGTGTAAAGCTGCTGGTGTATGGCCCAGAATAATTTTTGGTTTTATAGATTGGTGAAGTAGGTATGCTGTCTTTGAGACTCCTGTCTATGGAAGTGCAAGGTGTGTAAGATTGATGCAGCTTTTGATAAATAATGTCATATATTTTTAAAGGAGCTAAAAGTGTATGGTAGTCTGCCTCTTTGAAAGTGACTGATTATCTGAGGTGTATAGTGGGACATCTTAAACCAGACCAACTTTAAAAAAAAAAAAAGGATCTAAATCTCAGCTATCAAATCTGCAAACTGTAATAACATTTGAGATCTCTAAAACGTACACACTTTTTAACCACCTTTTAAAAAAAACAAAACAAAAACCAAAACTATTAGCCAAGTAGATCTGTGAAGAATTACTCTTTCATATATTGGAGTGTCTGAATAACTTTTCACAGGACTTTTCTCCCAGGCGTTTGTCCTGTACTAGCCAGGTGTCACCAAATGCTATGCTCAGACTGAAGTCCGTGGTACTCACCTTGCACAGTTGTCATGCTAGAGTGAAAACAAGTCTGGGATCAAAAAAAGCCAAAGGACTCTGGGGTATCTTCTTTGTGGTTTTGGTTTTGCTTGTTACAGATGTTGCTCTTGTGCCCTGGCAGAAAAGTAGATTCTGACAGCCTCTGTTGCTCCTAGTTGACTTGTTTTATTTATCTTGTAGTTTTTAGGATTTTGCATTAATTAGTGTTTTTCTGGATCTCATTTTTCCGGTATTGGGTGCTGATATGTCTTTGATTCTCGGGTATGCTTTACTTTCTGTATTTTAAAGATGCATTTTACAATATGCGTGCTTCTCTTAAGGCTTCCAATTTAACAACTAGAGTAATTAGGAAATCCAAATGGTGTCATACTGATGCATTAGCACCTTACTTTCACTGGCCCAGTGAAGGCACCATGGGTTTCCTTCCCTGCCTGGTAACCCAACTATTTGTAACTGCTATACAGAAGCATGCTTGATGAAGTATTTGCTGCTCTCTATTATTATTTTAAGTTATTATATTAATCATTTCCTTTGCGGGCATTTTTACTAAATTGTGCTGAAAAATAGGTTAAGAAATCTAGTATCTCCTTAAAGCATAGATATTCATAGAGTCATGAATAAAATAGGAAAATGAGCTAAAGTATCATGATCTGTGCTCGTGTGATGGTTTAGAGGGGGTTGCATTCTCCTGTTCAAAAAGGCTGCTCCTCTACCTTCTGAACTTTTCCCACAGAGGATCGGAGGAACCACAGGAGAGGCCTGGTACCAAATTAATTTATTAATTTTTCTCTTGCAGTCTTAAGCATGTAGGGCTAGGGCTGCGCATCAGTCTTGTCATCGATATATTGTATGTAAGCCTTGCTATGTCCGAGGGTTTGAGAGGTTAATCTGGCCAGTGAGAAGGGCAGAGGAGGGATCCCAATAATAAATCCTTCCAGAAATTTGGAAGGACTCCAGTGGTGCCAGGTCATTCTTAAGCACTTTAGACAGCAAAGGGACAACTCATTCCTGATGGTCTAAGCAGCTAGGAATCAGGCTTCAGCCATAAGGTTTTGTTTAAGAAGGTCTGGAAAGGTCTTTTTTTTTTTTTTTTTTTTTTTTTCTTTTTCCTTTTTTTTCTTTTTTTTTTTTAATTCTAAACTTGCAATAGTAATTAATTAACTTACTCAGCTGTTGTCTTGCGGGTGCTAGTAGATTTTAAAGCTAGCAGCCTGGCCAAATTGCAGTCAAGCAGCTAAGTAACTACCTCCTGAAAGCACCCATGCAGCATTACTGGATACATAGACTGTGTGAAGGATGTGTACAGGTGTCTTGTTCGTGTGTGCTCTTGGTAGAAGACAGTAAAGATGCATGCATGGGGATTCACGGTGGAACACAGCCATTCTTTTTCTGGTAGCTGGGTACTGAGCTGAGAAATGGCAGGCAGCTGAGCAAAGCAGCATGACATGGCTTCTATCTGGACAATGTGTTACAGGCAGCTGCAGTTCATTGACTAATGAGAAATGAAGAGAAAGCAGCACAGATGAGTGTTGCTCTGTGAAAGCTACTCTAAAAGTCACAGCACCTTTTAACGGAGCTGTTGTCAGCAGAGTTTTTATTCTTTCTGTGAGAGAGAAGCCTTCCTGGGCCTTCTCTAAAACCTTAAAAATCAAACTGGTTCAGCTATTTTATAGCACTTGCTATTAAATTTCAGGAGATGTTCACTTTGCAGGCACTGTACCACCTGTAGAGCCTTCAGGCTTTGCTATTGTAAAAGCCGGGGTTTCTTCTCACAGCTTTATGAAATTCATGACAATGCTGAGAATGTGGCAAAAAGGTGACCATCAGCTCTGTCAGATAAAGTGCTTAGCTTGAATCTGCTTTTGCTTCCTGAGCCCCAACACATAGGGAATACATGGAACTCATACCTAAAATGAGGATTTCTTTACACAGCCCTGCCTTACCCAATGAGTCGGCGTGTAGCTGTTTATCCAAGTCTGTAGGTGGTGCTCAAGCAGTAACAACCTCACTGGTGCCTCAGATATTTTGTAATTTCCTAGTTTGGTTTGGTTGGGTTTTTTTTTTTTTTTCTTTCCACAAGTGTAGAGGCAGTGTGAAGAGACGTAGGCTTTTTAACCTGTAGTCACTGTGAGGTGACGTGTGCCAAGGTAAGCAAGATAAATTGTTGAACAAAGTGCACCTGCAACTGAATGCTGCTGATTTGCACCAAAGAGCAGGCTGGGGAGACCACGCTTGCGGAAGTGTTGATCTCTGCAGGTTCTGAAGGCTGGAAAAAGCACAAATCCCAAGATTTTCACCATGAAGAGCTCCAGAAATGTCTTCTGTCTTCTCTTCTTTCATGCCGGTAAGTGGCCTCCAAAAACTTCTGCTGTGGCATGATGTCTTTGGGGTTGATCTCTATGTGATGTGAGAGAGCAGAGGGAAACTAGAACCATTTCAGAACCAATGTCATATGGCCAGGAAAAGAAATTGAAAGGAAGAATAGAAAAAAAAAAGGAGTAGAAAAATCTGTATTGAACACCATGTACATGTCTTGACTCATTGGTGTCAAATGTTGTATTTCCTCGGCACGGGATCTACTTCTGGTTAATGGTGTCTGTTTCTCACAAGTGTGAACAGTTCTATGATACTTACTTTGTAAAAATAGAAATAATTGCCTTATTCCACTTACGGTCTGTGTGATGTGTTGGCTTTCTCCTGTCACTCCTGAATTCTAATGGCGAATGCTTTTAATTTCAGCAGATGTGTTTCTGAAGCACAAAAAGAAATGATCCTAGCTTATTCTGTTTTTACATTATTTATGTTGAAAGCTCTTGATAGTGTATTAATAGCTGTATTAATAGCCATTTGATAAGATGTTACAGAATGTAGTACTGTTACTTTCAGCAGAGGAGTTAATTGGATGTTTACCAGTGATAGTTATGTGTATGCTTAGGACCTTTAGTGTATTTCAAATGGAAGTTGCCAGCTCCTGCCATTTCATGCTTTAGGTATATCTACAGATACACAGAACGGCCAAAACTGTGAATAAAACTTGGGTTCAGAGGCTGACCTGCTGTTCTGAGATGTTCTTGGTTGGCAGTAGGAAGAGAGGTAACTACAGACCTTCTCTGTGCTCGAGCCCACTTCAGATGGCTTAACTCATAAGGAAAGAAACAGGAATTGCCTAGGATCTGGCTTTCCTCTAACAACAAAGTTTGGCAGTTTGGAAAGGGACAAATTAATTACCTCTTTTAGATACGTGAAGAAGAAAGCAACTGATTCATCCTGTTTCACTATTTTGGCGGAAATACGGAGCCAAATGAGCTTTGTTTCATGTTTCAGGGGTATATGGCTAATGATTTCTTTATACAACTTGTGCATTATCTCCTGTGTGTTTATATCTAAAACCAGACTGCTGAGGCTGCAGAATGGCACTTAGCCCTACATACTGAGTTGCCAAGACCCCCATTCAATTTCCATTTGCTTGTGTTTAGGAGAAGAAAATCCCAAGCCCCTTTACTAGTGAAAACCTAGGTTCTTCCTCCTACCCTAAGAAATTAATGGTGAAAATTTCACCCAGGCAGATGAGGCAGATGTTCAGTTGCCATAAGGTGCCTTTTTACCACGACCTTGTTGTGCCGTTCTACTAAACATCTTGGTTCTCAGAATTCCTGCAACTCAGAGGTGGGCAGTTGTTTCTCCCTCTACTAGCACATGCTGCCATGAAAACCTCCTTTAAGCTTTCCAAGCCTGACTTGATGTTTGTTGACAGCAGTAGAGTTGGCTCTGAGTTGCAGTGGAACAGCAAGCGAAACCTCTGTTTCGATACCAGGTGAAAAACAAGCTTTCTGGCATCCAGGATCTTGTTTAGTCTGCAGCCACCAAGTCAGAAAATGTGTGTGGCTACTATTGAGCACTAGTGGAGTAATTTTACTTTGCAAAGTTAGATATGGTATCTCAACTGCAACTGTGGGGAAGTAGAGGGCCGGTCAGAGTTTCTAGAAAACCGCATGACAAATAACTTAACAGACTCCAACTTAAAAAATCGAAATTGTAGAAAAGCAATGGAAGGTGGTGCCCCCTGCTTAGAAAAATGATCTGTGCCTGTTGATCACCATAAACCATACTTGCATGTGCATTTTATGTAGAGCGGCACCATTTGCATGTGATGACACATCCTTACAAAAGCAACAAAGTGTTTGTAGCTTTGGCGCTTAGAAGGGTAGCGTTTGGACCTGCTGAAAGACACCTTTCTTCACTGATTAACGGAATCTCCACTACTAAACTTGAGTCTTTTCATTCATGGAACCGCCCTCCCCTTTCCTTGACTGTGGAAACGACCTCTTATGAAAGAGTGTTTTGAAGGGACAAGTTTACTTTTCTAGTTTTCATAATAAGCCTCGTGGCAAGGCTCTTGAGCACTTAAGATTGCTTTTTTTTACTCAGACCGACAAGGGCAGGACTCCAGGTACAAACTAGCAATGCCTGAGACAGTTGTCTTTGGACAGTCTCTGGTTTTGTAGCGTATCATTTTAAATAATAATTTTAAACACTTTTGACTCAAAAGATGATGTATCCTGCAAGGTTTTAAGAACACTCTGGATGCCCTGACCTGTTCCACGGTACCCGTATTTCTTATGACACAAACAAATGCCATCGGGTTTCAGTATCTGAGTCTGAGCCTATCCTGTTCCCAGTCCAAAACCCTTCAGTATTCGTTAGTCTGAATGAAAGTGGGAACCATCTCTCTCTAAGGACTCAGTTTTGAAAGAGCCCTGATTTCTTTCTGGTTTGGGAGGAGGAACAGAATGAAAGGTTAGGTCTTCAGAAACCTTTAAATGGCAAGCTGTGTTACAAAGGCACCAATGTGTTTTATAATATTTTCTCTTGGTGTTGCGTTTTCAGCTCTCAGCCTGGAACGTGTCCGCTGGTGCACTGTCTCTGAGCAAGAACTTTCCAAGTGTAATGCCATGAGTAAGGCCTTTGGTGAGGCTGGCATCCGTCCCCCTCTGGAGTGTACAAAAGGGGGGTCAGCTGCTAACTGTACCCAGATGATCAAGGTGAGTTGTGAGTGACAGCAGCGTCATTGATTTAATTTGCCCACGTGCCTAATAATAATCCAGGGGCAATGTACACAGCTCTGTGGTGAGTGTCTGATGATCCAGGCAGCTGACCATATGCCTCTTGGCATTCATGCCTCTGAAAAATGAAAGCATACATTTTAAAAAAAAAAAAAGACATAAAGGTATGCATACGAACTTGTATGTGAGAATGGCCCTGTGTTGTCTGTTTGGCCAGTCACATGTGGTCAGTCATTAAGAACACAGCAAATGCCTTAAATATTTCCTCCCAAATGCTAATCTTTTATTTGGAAATTGTGTCAGACTTATTTAGCAGATATTTAAGAAGGGATGGAGCTGTAAGATGCAGACAGTAGTTAAAGCTGTGCAGCTGAGCCTGTAAGTAGATTGTATTTTGATAAACTCTGGATCAAACTCCCGTTTCGGGGTCCCATCATTGAAATCGCTGCATGTACAGATGAGATGAGTGTAAAGCCAAATCACATCTCTCAGTACGGGGTACGAGAGGGACAAAGCAGCAAGTAGGGTGAGCAAAGGGCACACAAACCCAGCTGTGTTAATTCAGCTGCCCAGAGCATGTGCAGTTTCCAAAAGGAGCACAGCTCTGGGGAAGGTTTTAAGGGCTGTAAACATACAGCTTTGCAAAACCATGTATGGAAAATACTCCCCTCCTTAGGAGGGGGTGGGAGGCAACAAGTGGATTTTGGAGGAAATGTGGAGGCAGGTAATCATGATTGTCTTCACTGGCAGAGCATGGGGGAAAGGGAGGATGGCTGGCTGTCTTAATAAATAATATTCTTTGTGTATCCTGTGGGGACATGCCCAAAAATCAGGGGTTTGTGGAGGAGATGCAGCCTGTCAAGGCCGAGAGGTTCGGCGCCAGGAAACGAGGCCCAGCACAGTGGTTCGAAGGGAGGTGAGGCAGGCGGTTGTGTGGCCAGAAAAAAGGAACAAATTTCTGAAATTGGTATCTTGTAATTTTTTGTTAACAGAAGCAGAAGGGTTGTCTGCCTACCAAAACTACCACATTGCCTTTTCATAAATACTGTTCTTGAGCGAGGGAGCCAAGACTGTACTGAAGACTGTTAGGAGCAGATACCGACACATATGTGGCTCTTACCTCAGGATTAGACAGGAAACACTTAATGTCGGATCTCCCTAAAACCACTTGGCTGATTGCTGCATTCCACAGAGGGACCTGCAAAGCAGGGTATTAAAAGGGCTGCTGAGTGTCTGCTTCTGAAATACAGGGCACACAGAATTGCAGTTGTAAGCCATCGCAAGCAGCAGCCACCTGTCTAAAACCTTGGATTCCTATAAACCTTGATTAGCCAAACTCAGAAACCTGCAGGCGGATAGCTTGAGAGGCTTTCTGATAAAATGAATTTTCACTGTAAGGCTTCATTTTAGGCTTTGTCCTTGAAACCTTTTTATTTTTTTTTTTTTTTCCTTCTTGTGCTAATAATCTGCTAAATGTTTAAGCTGGCCTACTCTGTGTAGGACTGCGTGGAACCCTTGAGTCCACATCTGCGCTGAACTCTGCTCTTTGAGGCCAAAACGGGAGTGGGGTGCAATGGCTAAAGAGGCAGAGATAGGCTGTTTTATAACACTGCATAACTTGGACTTAGTCCTGTGAGTGTGTTAGCACATGGATAAAGTAAAACCACCTTTTTCTTTGAAGATGTTTAAAAATTGAGAAATGTCTAAATATTAAACTAGGGAACTTAGCAATATTTAATGTGACCAGAGCTATTCTTCAGCAGGACTTCAAACACTTCTGTAGGTAATTCTCAAATGTTGAGACACACAGAAATGAAGTCCCTCTGAAAATAAACAACAGGGTATTACCATTGTACATGTACTTATCAAAAAAATCATATGTGGAGTAATTCTGTGCTTTTGCTAAATGTATTGGCAGATGCTTGCTACAGAAAAAACAAAATGCCGTACAGTTGCTGATAAGCCCCCTCAGCAGTGACAGTAGACATTTAAAGGAGAGGTCTGTAGCCTGTAAGCTACTTTGCATGAAACAATACGCTTTTTTTCTGTCTTGTTCTGTTATTTACACACTGTTATTTACACGCAGGCTATTGATAGGAGACTCAGCTTTTCAATCAGAAAAGTGCTATCTCACATGGAAATACATCCATACAGTACGGTCCTTCTGTGGCTGGCCCTTCCCATTTTATCTGCTCTCTTTCCTGTCCGCCACCAATTGTAGAGGTTCACTTTGTTCTCCCTGAGGGTGAGGTCCTTCTAACTCCCACCTTCTCTTCTCTCACTGTCAGGTGTCCCTTCGAAACTGTCATCCTTACTCTGTCACTGGTGGTATATCAGATCTGGTTATTCCAGAAAGTTTGTGTCTGTTCTTTAAGATGCAAGTATCTCCCAACCCCAGCTATTCCCCAGGTTCCCTTGGAGCTCCGTTCAGCTCTCATTCATGAGAAGCAGCTCTCAGGACATCTATTATTTCAGCTAATTAATGAATACCATCTTTTTGTCTCCTTTGAGCTAAATAGAATATTTCAATTTACATGGCAATTTCAGATCTGATTTAGGTATCAACATTTAGGTATTACCTATGCTCTCACATCATCTCTTAAAAAGTTCTCAAACTTTTTATGTAGCTCAGTCTGTGGGAAATTGCTGTAGTATACTACGCAGCACAGTCCTAGCCCTACCCTAACCCGTGCTCAGCAAACTGCCAATGGATTGGTAAACTAAATTACCCCCTCCAGTGCCGAACCAGAGGTTAAGCAAACTGATAAGAAACTTGGAATTGGCTTAAAAATGCAAAATGTCAAGCTGCTGATTATTTGCTCAGCAGTACCTCGTGTCTGTGCAAGATGCCCTCTCCTGGCTTCCAGTAGGTCCAGTGCACAGTGAGAGCCGGGCTCAGCTGATCAGAGTGTGCGTAGCAGTTCTCTGGCCCTTCCTGCTGGGGGAAGTCCTATCCCGTGCTGTCCAAAACCATCCCGCTTCTGTAGCAGGATTCCAGCCTGCTGAGGTACAAGCCGGCATGCTTTAAGGTTGCTTTTGAGTACACGTTGGCATTCAGACTTTGCAGCCCCAGAAGACATTACTTCATACTCTGTGTATGACCTCAAAAATATATTTACTTTAAAACTTTAAGCCTTGGGGCACTAGCTATAGAGATTAATGAAACTCCAAATTGATGGGCCATAAGATTCATTACAGAGCTGCAGCATCCATTTCTAAGATTCCTTTGGACTATGAAGACTAGTGAGGACATCATGGTCCAGAGCTGGTTTCTGTGTTATTTCTGAAGGAAGGTGGTTTTGAAGTTCTAAAATCCCTCTTGGCAATTGTTCTTCAGAAATTTGAGTGCCCTTAAAAGAACATTTTGGAGAAGACTCACAAATACAGATTAAGAGGCCTCTTCTGTTAAATTCATAGGTACTCCACCTCTGTCTGTCGAGAAATACTGATTATTAAGCTTCAACCTGTATTCTGCCCTTGTGTCTGCACAGGATGATTTGGCTGATGCGGTGACATTGGATGGCCGTTTGATTTACCAGGCTGGGAAGGAGCATGGTCTGAAACCTGTGGTTGGGGAAGTATATGATCAAGGTATATTCTGAGTAAATAATTTCTGGATTACTTAATATGAGCTTTTTCTTATGCATTTTTAGTGTTTCCGTTTTATTTTGAGCTCCTTCTCTTGAAGACTCTAAACAGTAGGTAATGGTCAGGTTCCCTCTTGGATGTCCTACGTGTAACAGAATGTGTGGGGGGAACAGGAGATGCAGGGCTGTGGCAGAGTCTGTCCTGAAACAGTTAGGTCAGAGCAGCCGTTCCTGTAATAGGTCTGGTGGGTTGGTTTGTTGTTTAGGTTTTGGGTTTTTTGTTTTGGGGTTTGTTTTGGGGTTTGTTTTGGGGTTTGTTTTGGGGTTTGTTTTGTTTTGTGTTTTTGGGGGGGTTTTTTTGGTTGTTTGTTTGGGTTTTTTTGTTTGGGTTTTTTTTGGGTTTTTTTTTGTTTTTTCTCCCTACTATCTCATTGCTTACTGTTCTCTGTTCCATACTTTCCAGATAAACTAATGAATTGCAAAGCATAGACTGTTATTAGGATTCTCTCTCAAACCCATAAATGAGAATAATTAGATTTTATTTTTAATTGTGTATATGATTATGTGCTGGAAGCAAGGAAGTGATTGATCCTGCTCCTTATCTGGGTGTCTTTAAGCTTTGAGTTCCTTTCAAGACAGAGACAGTAATTCAGGGGTGACTTGTCACTCTGACAAAGGGCTCAGTATCAACATGTTTGTGTGGTTCAGAGCTGGAAGATGTCCCTCACAACTTTGAGACCCAAGGGGACGAAGAGCTCTGGAAGCAGTCTGCAGGCAGTGGTGTCCCACCACTCTACTGTGAGATGGAGCTGGATGTGGTTTGCAGCTGGGTCTTAGTGGGATCTGGCCAAGGCATCCCAGAAGTGCCCGTCGGGCTCACTGCACTGTTAACCACGTCACGACCCTGGTGAGGGGACTGTACTGCAGCTTCTCAAAACCAAATGGGCCTCATGATCTGCATTAGTCAGGTTATGAGCTCAAATCAGAGAAAAGAATTAAATTTAATGATTTCTGATCTAAGTAAAGTCAGATTGAATGACTTTGTAGTCACTTCAGACACTAAACTCTTGACTCGGAGTTATATCAAACTGTAAAGCAAAGAGAATGAAATCAGCTGTGCTGCTCCAGTGATATCAACTTGCTATGCTGTGTCAAAATTAAGATGAAATCAGTAGACAACTGGGGAATATTTTTTTTTTCATTATTAATTATATTGGTTTCAATTCAATCAAAATATATTTAGAATCATGGAAAACTTCTTGGAAGGAACCTCTGGATGTCTTTCATCCCACCTCCCTTTCAAAGCAGGGTGACCTTCAAAGTTAGAGCAGATTGTCAGTGGCCTTTAACTGAGACATTTCACACTGGAAAGATCATGGAGGACATTCACTCACAGTCAGCAGGTTCTCACCAAGGATGTGAACAATGTGACTCGCCTGTGGGTAGGGGAGCCGCAAGAGGCCACAAATCAGTGTATCTCCCTGTAATGCTGCTGCGAGACTGCTGTGCTTCTCTTTCTTCCTACGCTGCAGAGATCGGAACCTCCTATTACGCCGTGGCTGTGGTAAGGAAGAGCTCCAGCATCACCATCCACAGCCTGAGGGGCGTCAGTTCATGTCACACAGGCATCAACAGAACTGCAGGCTGGGATGTGCCAGTGGGTTATCTAATTGACAGCGGGCACCTGGCAGCAATGGGGTGTGACCTTCCGCAAGGTAAGAGTCACGGGGAAAGATCCGTTCTTCGGCAATGGCTTTCTGTCTGGTCTCCTGTGTGTGGACAGAAACGTGTGGTTCTAGCTGCTGCTTTGTTCCTTGGCTTTGCTGCTCCTTGTAAGATGGAATGGACCTAATGTAGGTCTGATGAAGACTGCAGGGTTTGTTTGGGGTTTTTTTGAGCTTTGAAGTAATATTTTTAAGAACAAAATGACTTGTTCCTTCTACATGTGTTTTAGAGATGTACTGTGTAGATCTTTTAAAATGAGATTATTGGATCTTGTTTATTCATAACTAAAATGTTCTCATTCTAATTTCACATTTAGCTGTAAGTGACTATTTCAATGCAAGCTGTGTTCCTGGAGCAAATGGCGCAAACTATCCAAAGTCCCTCTGTCAGCTCTGCAAAGGGGACTCAGCTGGGCAGAACAAATGTGAACAAAGTTCCCAAGAGCAATACTATGACTACAGTGGGGCTTTCAGGTAAAAATCATGGATGGCTCTATCAGATTTTTTTTATCACTATGCTCTATCCATAGCCATCGTGTTTAAACCTTGAGACTGAACAAAAGTAATTCTAAACCCACTATTTCAGGTATTAATACCTGAGTATTAAAACCAAATGGATATTTAGCACTTATACTGGGTGGGAAAATCCCATGGCTGTTTGCTTTGTGTCAAAAGCTGCTGGACAAGCCTGTTTGTTTCGGCAGGCTGTATCCTTCCCAGTAAAACCTGATGAACTTTGGAGTCTGAGCGCTGAACTGCCACCCTACTCAGCTATTTCAGTCATGCTACCTCAGTTGCACTGAATTCCTGAGTTCCTCTGCCCTCCATTTTTGCACACCAACCTTTCCCTTGTGTTCCTTCTTCCTGTCTGCATGCTGTGTTGCAGCTCCCCATCCCTGAGTAGTAGCATTGACTGAGCAAGGGCAGAATTTGCTCATCTGAAACACTTGCTTCTCCCTGCGTATTCCCCAAAGGCTTGTCTGACTGCCTTAGAGAACTCTCCTAGAGAAAGAAGGTCATCGTGTTTGTCCCAGGCAGCACTGAACATGTTGTCCATGTTCACCAAACGGCAGTGATAGTTTACTGCATGCTCTAACAGCCACTAGTCTCTGCCTTGAGCAAAACTCTCAGCGTAAGGAAATAGGTCAGTGTCTGTGGCTGACGGAACATAGCATAAAGCCCTCTGGCCGTCAGCCAGCACTGTCCAGCGCATGGGAGCTCTGCTTTGTAATGCATCTTTGTGGTTGGGTTTATATTTATTAGGTGTTTGGCTGAAGGTGCCGGAGAAGTCGCTTTTGTGAAGCACAGCACAGTGCCTGAAAATACAGATGGTGAGTAATCCAGAAGCTTGTTGAGTAGTGGCTGCAAGGTCTGTAGTGCAGTGTCTGCAATGACAGTACAATGTCAAATGTTTGATTTGTTGTTAACTGAGGAATCAGCAAAAAATGATCTAATAGCAAAACCAGATGTACTCACAGATGGGTGCACCAGGAGATAGAGGACTCCATATGATCCTTTTTTTTTTTTTTTTTAAATAGGTTTTTTAACATAGTAAAGGTTAGAGGTGGAATCTTAGCCCTCCTCTGGAAAGAGAGCTTAAACAGCACTGAGCTCTTAGTTTTGTACAGATCTGGGCTGTTACATTGCTCCTGCATACACTGAGACTAGCAGAAAATTAACAAGACGTGGCCTGCCCTGTCTGGCACTTTGTGAAACGTACCTTGAGCATAATTTTCCTTTAATATCATGGGCCTGTCTGACCATCATTTACAGGGGAAAAAAAACAAAAAATGTTGCATGTGATCCTAGACTTAGGGGTGCTCTCGATGCTGCTGCAGACCTCAATACAGTATCACAAGTGTTAAGCTGTTTATTGTCTTATCAGAGATATTAAAGGACCAGCAGAAGCATGGGGTATGTTGTGCAGTCAGGAATAGTTCAAAGATGCTCAGGAGATGTGTGTTCTGCTGCACAAACGCATGTCGTGCCTAGAGCAGACGCTGAGCCAGAAGCATCAGCCCCACCTGATGTCTGTTCCATAAGCATGTTCTGTCTGATTTCAGGAAGAAGTCTTTCTTCATGGGCCCAGCGGCTTCGCTCCCAGGACTTCCAGCTTCTGTGCCGCAACGGCAACACAGCTGATGTGACAGAGTGGAGAACCTGCCACCTGGCCCGAATCCCAGCTCGTGCTGTGGTCGTGCGGCCTGACACAGATGGAACAGTTGTCTTCCAGCTCCTGAACCAGGGACAAGTAGGACACCATTTTTTGATCAGTGCGTTGCATTTTAGAGAGGTTCTCCCACCTGTCTTGCTGAATTGAAGACAGAGTACCTGGGCACCTTCAACTCTGTGGGGTTTGAAGGGGTTTGGGATGTCACATGTCCCATGCAGAGGGATGTGTGACAGGTGCTTTTTTCTTTCTTTAACATGACAGCAAAGATTTAATGGGGTAGGCACCAAGTTTCAGATGTTTGACTCTACAGCCTACGGTGCCCAGAATCTTCTGTTCAGAGACTCCACCACAGAGCTTGTTGCAATCACAGCGCAGAATTACCAGGCATGGCTGGGTGATGACTATCTTCATGCCATGCAAGCCCTGAGCTGCAACCCCAACAGTAAGTTGTCTTTAGATTCCTATTCATAACCAAGAACAAAGATAGCTGATAAGAGACCATTTTTATTCTGCTTTGTTTACTTCTGACTCTTGGAGGGTTATGGCAAGATGCCAGTCTAATATTTGAGCATGGAAAGAGGAAGGTCACTTTTTGACCTAGAAACAGTAGCACATTGCAGAATACTTTCCTGTGCAAACTGGCCCTCTTTGTGTTACGAAATGCAGGCATCTTCTACACTTTCTGGTGTATGAGACAAATTAATCTGGTAAGCTGCTACTGCTACCTGGTACTCCATTTCTTACCTACTAGCAAGGGGAAATAGTAATGTGTTGCTGTGTAAATCCTCAGGTAGTCCATAAAGAATGGATGAATGGGTTCTTAGGAGAGAATTTTCTCTAGAAGCTGAAGAAACCTTCAACTGCTCTTTATTGAAGCATTATGGTGTTTTATACTATTGGAAAAATGTTGAAATTACTTGATGTGCATTCTGGCAAAGCCAGAAACACAGGCTGTAAGAATCCCTGCCTTGTGAAGCTTAATGGTCATGGCAACTGAGCCTCCCAGACGTGCTCTGTGCTGTGGCAGAGCCCCCCACCACCCAGACTTGTCTTTTCTGGGGGTTGCTCAGTGACTCTCAGGTGTGAGGAAGCCTGTGTTCAGGGTGGGTCCTTGCTGCGCTCAGTGAACACGTTATGGCTGCGCTTAATGGTCAGCAATCGTAGGAGTTCTTGTTCCTCTGGTGGGGATAGATTTGCAGTGTGGACATGCCGCTAATCTAGAGAGCTCTGTGGTTCCTAATCAGGTGTAAGTCTGAGCTGGAAAGAAGCACAGATGTAAACATTTTTGATAACATGTATGGTACATAAGTGACAGTGAGCAGTGTGTATCCCTCCTTGTCTATTACAAAGAAAGTGAACTGTAGTGTTTTGTCTCAAATTTTGTGCAGCGTTGCCAGAAACTCTGAACTGGTGTGTTGTATCCACCGAGGAGATTTGGAAATGTGGTGAAATGTCTGTTGCCTTTAAGAAAAAGAATCTGAAACCATCAATTCAGTGTATTTCAGCCCAGACAAAGGAACAGTGCATGGAGCTGATCCAGGTAGGCTGCTACAGTCCTTGTGCCACAAACCAAATTAACACAACAAGCTGCTCTCTGCTGGGGAGGTAGCGTCAGAAATACACACGCTTAGCTGACCGGTAGGAATAGTGGATTTCAAGGAGGTGATCTGTAGCTCCCACGGTATGGACAGGCCTGAACCCTGGTGATCCTCAGCTGTGATGAGGGCACTGTTGCCCATCTAGCTGAAGCCTGTATGTTGAAATCTCCTGTCCCCATTTCACTGAGGATGCTTTATGCAGGTTTTGAGGGTTCGTTTTAGGAGTGTATTGCTCTTCTGCTGTCAGACTTGCCCGTTGAGATGCTGTAGCTGTGATGCTAGAGGTGTCATCATTGTAACAGAAAGAAGATATCTGCTGGGTTTTTTCACAGAAATCCTAAATTTTATTTTATTTTTTTCAGAAAAAGGAAAGTGATGTTGTAGTTCTGGGTGGACCAGATATTTACACAGCTGGGAAGACATATGGCCTTGTACCAGCTGCTGGAGAAAGTTACTCTGGTAAGAAGGTCAGGAAACATAAATATAGACCTTATTTTTCCAGGTTGTTTGAAAACAGCTCTCAATGCACAGCCTCTGTTCCCTAGCGCTGCTGGGAAAGGTGTTTTCAAAGGAAATGAGAATAATTATCCTCGCATCATGGATAGAGGAGGAAATAAGCATGGGAGGGGTTTCTACAGTGAGTTTGTGGCAACTTTTATCTGTCCTGCTGGAGGACCAGGTTGAGTCTTTGGCAGTTTTGAGTCTTGTACCTCTTTTATTTGTCTTGTCAATTCTGGAAAAAAAAAAAAAATTTACAGTGGAAAAAATTAGTACTCATTAAAAAAAAAGTGTTTTTAACAGAAGCAAAAATACAGAAATTACACAGTAGATTGTAGTTAGAAACAAATTCTTCCTGTCAATGTGGCTGCGTAGGAGTCACCGATGAAAAGAGGGCTTGTGCCCACTGTGTCACCAAGGCAGAATTTCAACATGCTGCAAAACTCATGGAAATTTTAATACAGGTTTGAGGTTTTCACATAAAAATAACTTCTTAAAGCAGTTTTGCTTAGTCACTAATGACCCAAAAGTTGTTTTTCCGAGGGATGTATTTGTCAGAGCTGGTGATAACAAGAACACTTTCGTGTTTGTCTCTAGATTGTTCAGTTCAAGTGCGTAGCAGTACCAGTATACAGGCTGTAAATGAATGCAACATGGTGAAGTAGTAGAAGTGAAGAGTAATTAAGTGTACGTTCATACTTCCTGGCTAGCTGACTGTTGGTGCAATTGAAGTTGGCACCATGTAAGTGTAATGGATCTGCAGGTGATCATTACGCAGCGGGAATGCTTAAGGGAAGCTGTAATTTGCAGGTTTTTGTTTGTTTTGTTTTTTCTGCAAGCTGATGACAACAGCAATGCATACTATGCTGTGGTATTAGTGAAACGAAATCTGTCCAATGCGTTCACCATCAGTGACCTGAAAGGGAAGAAGTCCTGCCACACAGGATTGGGGAGAACCGCTGGGTGGAATATCCCCATTGGTATACTAATTAAGAGGGGCATTATTAAGACCAGAGACTGTAATATTCCCCAAGGTAAGACAACAGTATTATGTATCAAAAATACAGTAACAGTCTAATTATAAACTTTCATTAGGGAAGTAATTATGGTATTTCATAGCTCTAATATAAAGCTTATCTGTTTGTGAAGGGATGTTGTGCTTTTAACGTGTCGATTTGAAATTTTAAGTTTGCACCAGAATAGACTAATGGAGAGATCATACTGAGAATGTTGTATCTAACATAAAAGTGTTCCTTTCCCTCTATTTTTATCACAAAATCATTGGCTAATTTAGGTTAGAAGGGACCTTTGAAGCTCATCTAGTCCAACCAACTGCTTATAGCAGGTCTGGTTAGATCAGATTGCCCAGGGCCATGTCCAGGCAGGTTTTGAGTTAGTCCTAGGATGGAGATAACGCACAACCTCTCTGGACCCCTGTCCCAGTGTTTGACCATCCTCGATATAAAGAATTATTTGTCTTGTACCTAATCAGAATTTTCCTTCTCATAACTTTGGTCTGTTGCTTCTCATCCTTTTGCTCTGCATCTCTGAGGAGGATCTGGCTCTGTTGTCTTGAAAAACCCACTATGTCAATGAAGACAGCAACACACTGTTAGTTGTCTTATCTCCAGGCTGACCAAACCCAGCTCTTGGCCTGGTACGTCATGTGCTCCAGCTCTCTGAGCATCCTACTCTTCTTCCACCATATTCACTCTAGAATGTCAATGTCTTTCTAACACTGGGAGCTCAAAACTTGGCACAGACGTCAGAGAAGAATAATCACTTCCCCTGACTGCTCCACTAACACAGCACAATATGCCATTAGCCTTCCTTCGCGCAAAAGCATGCTGCTGACTCTTGGTCAACAAGGATCCCCAGGTCCCTTTTTTTTTTTTCCCCCTTCCCCACAGCTGTTTTTCAGCCTGCTAGCACTAGCCTTTCATGATCTTACTGCTTCCTAAAACCAGGATTCTGTATTCGCCTTTGAACTCTGAGGTTCCCGTCAGCCTGTTTCTCCAGCGTGTCCAGATCCATCTTAATGGCAGCCCTGGCCTCCAGTGTATCAAACTGCTAAAGTTTATTCTGGTTTTCAGAAATGCATTTGAAGAGTCCATTGCTGTTTGTATTTTATCAATTTCCAGCTTACATATGGTCTTTGAAAATCCTGCTGTCTCAGGTCTTGCTTGAGGATATTGACCCAAGTCAGATATCAGTAATAGGAGAGTGATGGAAACTCACGGTGTCTATACAGATGTATCCCCCTCTAGGTGGTAATTCCAGCTCTGGGATGTCATTGCAGTACATGATGTATCCCTGTCCTGAATTTTATTGCATTTATTTTCAAGCTGTGTTTAGTAATGGAGCAATGTAGCACAACAAGCAAAGAATCTATGACTATTAGACTCCATATTTGAATTTTGTTTGCCTATTTCCTATCTCCTGGGGGAAGCGCTTTGGTCTCATTAATAATCAGCTAAATGGTGCTTTGAAAATATTTTAGATGTTGTAGTTTGTGAATTCCAGTAAGGCAGCTGAACTCTTGTTTCTAGCATTCTACTGAAACCTGCATTGGTTCTAACTTGATGACACTGTAACTCCTTTCTTGTGCAGAGCTCACACTTTTCACTCCTTACACTGGTTTGCCTGTCTTTCCCCAGCGGTGAGTGAGTTTTTCTCTGCCAGCTGCGTACCTTCAGCTAAGCAGGACAATTACCCATCAAAACTCTGTCAACTCTGTATTGGAGATGATAGTGGAAACAATAAATGCAGTGCAAGCACTCAAGAACGTTATTACAGCTACAGTGGAGCTTTCAGGTAATTAACACATATGGTTGTTACTTAGTCTGTCAGCTTGTCAAAATGCAAGGAGGAACGATTTTTCATCCCAGTCAGCAAAGCGTGGTTACTGTTGGTACAGCTAGGTGGCATGTGCCATAAATGAAGTGGGACGTGTCCCCAGATGTCTTCAGCAATACAGGTACGTCATAAGGCCTTACATTAGATAGTGTCAAAGCCTTTCGTCAGCTTCCTGGCACACAGCCAACCAGATGACCCACAGCCAAATCCTTGTCTCTGTTTACAGAGCCACGGACACCCACCTAGTGAGGAGCAAGTGGATTGTCATCAGTCCCCAGTCCTGCTTTCATCTAGTGTGGCAGACAGTCTGCCACTCTGAGTGGTCGGTTCATCCATAAAGAGCTTTAGCAGGGAAGCAGGCAAATAGTAGCCAGAATCGGGCTGCTGTAAGTCCATGCTGAGAGGGGCAGGCTGTAGTGGTGGGTAGCAAGGAGTGGGTCTTCACGGTCCTTACTCATCGCTGGCTGCGTGTGAAGGCAAGTTTCTGAACAGCACAAACAACTACGGCCAATGTTCAAATATCAAGTCCTCTTCCAAACAAGATGTGTTAAAGGTACAGAGGGAAAATAGTATAAAATGGAATAAATGCTTTGTGTAACAGCAGACTTCTACATATAGGGCCATGCCCAAAGACTGTGAAACTTAGTTCTGGAAGCAGCACTTCCTTTTCCTGACCTTCACCTCTGGGTGTAATGGTGCATGTAACAGAGCTGGCAGTCAGCCGTCTTTTTCCTTCAGGGGAGGAGGCTTCAACAGCAGCTGCCTGGTAAATACTGAAGTGCTAGACTTGGAGAACTACTTCGTGCAAATCTAGTTGTGTCCAGCTGCTCTGCTGCGGTACATGCCTTGCAGGCAAACTCCAGATCCTCTGCTGTACTTCACAGATTATCAGAGCAAGCTACCAGTCACCCAGTGAATAAGCAACAAATGCTGTTACAGGGTGTATGAGCCTTGCTCATATTCTAAGGTTGTGCATTTGATACTGCCCAGACAGCCCAAACTTTATATGGAGATCACTTTTTTCCTAATAGAGAAGATGTTTAATTCATCAAGTGATGTGGAAATTTTAAAGAATTTAAAAGGTTAGGACTTGGGTGAAAAATGGAAAGTCATGATCTTCTGCAAGGTAGGGATGGATCTGGCTGTGATACTCAGGTGATCCTCTCTGAAAGAAGAATGAGTTGTGGAAAGTGACTGATATGAGCTTCAAGTTCAGCCTCAGATTTCCAGATTGCTTCAGCTCTGGATATCTTCAGACTAACCTGACTAGAGGTACGAGAGCTCATTCAGTTTGTGTATATCCCACTGCCTGGGGCGAATTAAACTGCGCTGAGTACTGAAAAATCTAGTGGGATCAGCCTTTTCTGATGGGCAATGCACTGAACAGCACCTCCCGAGTCCTCTGTTCTCTGCATGGCAGTGTCAGCTGCGGGGTGACAAGAACTTTGATTGCAACTGCTCATGTTAAACCAGGTACATGTGAAACGTGTATTTTCGGTAACGGTTAGCGATAATAATTTCCCCTCACATTTTGTACTACCTAAACTATGCTTAGTTACAGCGTTATGTCTTCTTGATTGGTGGGTTTAATGATCTTGGTTTTGGAAATACTTCTTGGAAACACTTGTAGAATAAACTACAAGGTACCACCGCTAAACTCTGTTACCCACCGATCCTCTGCCAGCACACACTACCCAAAATACCTGGGAAGTCCGATCTCTCTCAGCTCACTGTTTCAAGGTTGATTTTAGTTATGTATTCCTTGCTGTCTGAAGCGAGTGCCGCACTTTTCTGCTGAGTTTTTATTTCAGGCCTAGCAAAAATCTCCTAACAGTCTGTGGTGCCTGTTGTATTGTGCGCTAGCCAACACCACAGTGTAACAGGGGAAACAGCAAATGCTGGTAAGAGTGCCTTGTTCTACACCTTCGCCCTGAAACGCTGTGATGGAAAACCACGCTCGTAGGAGAGGAGGACATTTTAGGGTGCCCTTGGCATGTCAGGCTACTTCTAACCCCAGAAAATGAGAGGAAACTGAGCTCAGTTCTGGAACAGTACTGTCAGAGCCTGCTGTGAGAGTAACTAGGTATCTCCAGTGTACAGGGCAGTACAAGCAGTGTCTGTGCAAGCACCAAGGTCACTNATGAGTGAGTGTGAACATATGCAGAATCCGATAAACTCTTGGGTTGTGTGCTCAAATTATTCAAAAAAAGTCTTAATGACATATACTTTGTACGTGATTTAAAAAGGAGTGAAAGTGTTAGCAGCTGGGGAATACTGCATTGAGTGTCATATAATGTATCTTCTGTTTCTTTGCTCTTTGGCTTTTTCTGTTGTTTCTCACACTGTATTAAATCAAAAATTTCTGCTGTATTCCTCTCTCAAAATTCTTAATTCAGATTATTTTTTAATACTTGCGAAGAGGTTGGTTTTTCTCTCCTTTCAGGATGCTTCATTCCTCTGGTTTTGCTTATTACCTCAGGGTCCAGTGCACTTGTTTGCAGGAATGTATGTAAGAAAAATTGAATTCTGAACCTATTGTTTATTAGAAAAAAATGTGGTTCACATAAAGCTGCTTTGAATTTAATTTTTATCTCTCATTTCCTAAAGGTGCCTGGCACAGGACTCTGGGGATGTGGCCTTTGTGAAGCACTCAACAGTGTTTGAGAACACAGATGGTAGAGTGTTTTACATTTCTCATTATTATAATTCAGTAATTTTTTTGAGGTTTTTGCTCTAAAGCATTCAGTGAGTGACAATGACCAGTTTCTTTTTTTCAGGTAAGAATACTGATAGTTGGGCCCAAAACCTGAAATCCAGTGATTTCCAGTTACTGTGTCCAAATGGTGCCCGTGCTGAAGTCAACCAGTTTGCTGAGTGTCACCTGGCTCGGGTGCCAGCTCAGGCCATTATGGTTCACCCAGACACCAGCGGTTTTGCTCTATATGGACTGCTGGACAAAGCCCAGGTATTAACAATCCATTTATTCTCTGGGGGAGTTACGCGTGGTCTAACACAGACCAAGGATAAAGACAACAGGATCACACCGCCACGTTATGTCCCCTGCATCATGGGACGGGCGGATGTGCACTGTGCAGAGCCCTGTTGTTGGAGTGGGATGGAGAAGGTAAAATACAACCTGTGTAATTCTCCTAGTAAAACCACCCTGCTGCACGAGGGATTTCCACTTTTTGCCCAGCCACTGGTTTCAGTAGTAATTTTCCTGGAGCTTAAGGTGTTTTCCCAAACTGCATGACTTTGAAGTCTATAAGAAATAGAGTACATGCTAACGCTTTTTCCATCCTGGAATTTTCCTGGGAATGTGTCAGAACATTGCTGGGTCTATTTCTGCTGCAGCCACGTACATGGTAAACCATCCAGGCAGAGCATGCGTGGCTGCCACAGCTGGGTTCCTGTCGGTACTGAAGTTAGCCAGTTCAGAAGCAGTACTGGGTGTCTCTGTGCTAGGCTTCAGTCATTTCTGTAGCGCCTGTGCAGCCAAACCCTATATTACACAATATTTAGACAGAATAATTTTTTAAAAATTTAAAAATAGTAACTAAAACCAAAAATAAAATCACAAGTGGTGTTCTTGTAATTGCCGATGGCAGAATTCTGTATCTAATCTACTGGAGCATCTAAAAGCAAACTCATAATAAAGATTCTGCAATTGTGTATAAACTTCCCATCTACAGAACAGTTCCTGTCATTTTTCATGTTGTACAAGAGGAATGTGGCACTTAATCTTGGAAAATACTGAACATTTTGCATTTTTTTCAGGTCTACTTTGGAAACAGCAGCAATGGAAATGGATTCAAAATGTTTGATTCTTCAACTTTTCAAGGAAAAAACTTGATCTTTAAGGATTCTGCTGTTGAGATCGTGCCAGTAGAAGAGAGGAGGACATATGCAGAATGGCTGGGGAATGAATATATTGAGTCCCTTGAAGGGATGCAAACGCCACAGTGCTCTGGGGCAGGTAATAAGATAAGACAGTACCTACTCATGACTACTGTCCTTCCTCTTCTTATTTTATGTCAGATACAAGGCTTAGACTAGCATGGTCCAAACGCCAACTTCCAGGCCACTTCTGCCCTACCGCCTTCTCTTCAGATAAGCTGCTCTTTGGAGAACATGTCATGCTAACATTTGTGTGCCTCTTCCTGCCTCTTGCAGGGCAAGTGCTTAACAGCACTTGCTCGTCAGGGCGGGGAGGAGAGCGCTGGAAGCTGTCCTTGTCCATGTGGATGGGGTGGAATTTGGGGCAGAAACCAGCAATACAGTGTCAGCATGGTTTTACAAGATCAGTCCAAAACTGGAGCATCTCTGCCATCGCTGCTGATGTTGAACCGCCCTGGGCGGGAGGATTCCCAGGTGCTGTTAGATGGATACTGGGTTTCTGACCTGTAGAAGAATGTCCGCATCTTGGAGGGCGGTATCAAAAATCTTGTCTAGTGAATCCTCTCTGGCCTCCTGGCTGGTTACATTCAGACTCTTGCATCCCTGCTAATCCCATCCTACCCTTGGCTGGGGGCAACAGTTTCTCCTGAGCTCTGCTGCCAGAAGAGGTAAGTGCACAGAGGATGGCCAGGCTGTGGACAGAGATAACCTGCAGCCCAGAATACAGCTTCCGCCACGGACAAGGTCCTCCACTTTCCAGTAGAAAATAGGGAGAATCTCCAAAGTCACTGGATGAAAAAGAAGGCCAGAGGGACTTGGAAGGATGACCTGTTGGCAGAGGAAAGAATGAAGCTGGATGTGTGCATCCACTGAGCTTGTTGACTTTCCACAACCAGTGTGCTCGCTGCTTGAGAGATGTCATCTGCCCTGTCATCTTTAATTTGATGCAATCTCCATCAAGAAACTTGTGGCTGTCCTTCTAGATGGGGTTAACTGAGTGCCTGGGCATGAAACTTGTATTTGCTGGTAGTGAAACAACGTAGTTCACTTCTGATTAACTATTTCTGTATCTACTGGCTTGTGGCATTTGGTTTTTATTTTTGTCCATAGCTGCAATAACAACAAATGTTGCTGTGCTGCTGGCTGGCAGCATCCTCCTGACTATACCTACCACCTCGTGATCCTGCGATGAAAAGGCATTCACCATAATAAAAAACCTGGTAAAACTAGATTATAATAATAATGTAAATAAATGAAAAAAATAAACAGAAGTAGTAATTACAATTTATCCAGACTTTGGCCTGATAGCTAACTACCTGGGTTTAAGAGGGAAGGAGAGAAAATATGACCTCCTGCTCTTTCATTTTAAATTTGAGCTGTACCTGCAACAGCCAGTAGTGACCCGCACCCACAATTTGAGAGGATTTGAGTCCCCGGGGCTGAGCTCTGCTCCTCTCGGCCAGGGATCCGTGACACCTCTGGCCATGCAGCTGAAGCCTCTTGGCCGTGACTTTCGGTCTGTGTATCTCTGAATGTGCTGTTAGGTTTTCTCTGCCCAGCACATAGTTGATGTCTCAGACACACGCTCCATGTGTTTGTGGGCATTTTTGCCATATTTGGATCATTTCTGCCTTGCAGAGGGGCTTTTTAACTAGGCTGTAGAGCAAGTCTGCAAGTCCTCCGAGTTTGTGAGGCTGCAGTGTTGCCATTACCCGCTCTGTTCCTTCGAGAGCCCCTGGAGCAGCCTTCGTCCCCCCCTTCTCCGCATCGTTTGGCTTCCTCACCTCTCCTTTCAGGGAATGGTTTTGTTTGTAGGCAGGAATTGCACAGTAACCTCATGTTCACGTTCAATTACACCACTACAGAAAAGCAGTTAAACAAATTATTTCTAACTTGCTCGGTATAATAAAGAAGAGGCAGCACTGACCCTCCCCCTGCGCTGTGCCGGGAGCCCGGAGCAGTTCCGTGGGTACGTGNGGGCGGGGCTGGGGCGGGCCGGCCCCGCGGTGCCCACCTGCCCGGCGGGGCGCTGCACCCCGGCCGCCGCCCCTCGGGAGCGAGAGGGACGGGCCGGGACGGGCCGGTCCGCCGGGCTGGAGAGACCCCGAGGGTGCGTTTCCCCTTGCAGCCTACAGCGCGGGTGCGCGGGCGATGTAAAGCTGTGCTGCGCGGCGCAACCTATAGGCACGGATCTGTCTTACGCCGCCGTTCTGCCATACGGCCTCCGGCCTGCGCTGCGCATTGCAGTTCGCCCTTTGCACAGCAGCCTGAACTGAGCAGCCCGGTTCCTGCTCCCGTTATGCCAGGGGCGATTCCTGCGAGCAGGGGAGGGGCGGACCTGCCGTGCCGGGATTCCGCTCCGGGCGGCCCGAGCCCTGCCGGCACGGCGGCTTTTTTTTCTCGGAGCTTCGTAAAAACGGTGGTATACTCCTCAAAACGGCGAGGTTGGCACCAGTCTCGTAAGTGTAGGGAACGCTCCGCATCGTGATGCCTCTTATTCTAAGTTGTATCCCTCATGCCGAATTGCTGAATAAAATAGATTATGTATGTATGTACGGGGTTTTTCTCTTTTTTTTTTTCTTCCTTTGTAGGAGATATTTTAAACCTACAGGTCTATTATCCTTGGGAGTTCCTTTCCAGCTCTCCTTGCAGAACAGTTGTTTTCCCATTAATGACATCTGGAGTTACCTACTGGGTGATCAAGTCTTTGCAGCAGCTGGACGTATGTTCAAACTGCATCAACAGCTACACCCTTCTTGTATCACCTCGGCTTCTCTTTACAATCTTTTCTTTCGTACTANAAATTATTTCTAACTTGCTCGGTATAATAAAGAAGAGGCAGCACTGACCCTCCCCCTGCCCTGTGCCGGGAGCCCGGAGCAGTTCCGTGGGTACGTGTATGTACAGCCACACCTATAGCTGTACCTACACCCGCGCCCTTCCACACCGCCGCGGTGGTGGAGGAGGCTGCGCATGCGCGCCGGGTCCCCGCTGCGGCGCCTCGGCCGGTGAGCGCGCGCCCCCTGGCGGGGCGGGGGTGGCAGGCGGTGCCGCCATGGGCGCCCGGGGGCTGTGGGCGCTGCTGGCCGCGCTGCGGGCGGGCTGGTGCCTGCTGCCGCAGGCCGGCTACCTGCACCCTGACGAGTTCTTCCAGTCGCCCGAGGTGATGGCAGGTAAGGCGGCGGGC